>VMOF01000035.1:56673036-56855384 GCA_011764245.1 Trialeurodes vaporariorum | reverse complement strand
ATTAAAAAAAATGTGTGCAAATGGTCCATTGGACCTGAATCTGTGTGGCAGCTATTTAAAAGCACAGCTCACACACTTTCTTGTAATTATTTCTTTGTGATTATACTTACAAATTTCAATTTCAGTGAAGAAAATGGACATTTTACTGTAAAACCAAGGTGTCTCAAATCCTCATTAAAACACTTAATGGTAGAGTGTTCTTTGTCTTGAAAAAAATACATTTATCTAAAAGAGAAAAATAAATAGTTCGCACTTTTGGATCATTGCTTTTCCATTTTTCGGATGGTTTAACCCTTTCTGTCACAGTGTCCATTATAATGGACGACCATTTTACATGGATCCTTATGGAAATTCAGAAAAATTGACTCACCCATGAAATCATATGAGAAAAGTTCGTTTAATTTAATGGTATAGGTTTCACATTACAGTGACACTTCTTTCATAATTTGTGACAGAAAGGGTTAAAGTAATTAAAGTAATTACTAATTGAAGACTAAACTCTGTTAGTTTGGATTTTTGCTTTATTTGCCGACCTTGCGTTTGTTTCCGCTTTTGCAAGACACTGCATAAAACTTCTACGCTGCCACCTGTATTACGGCAATCGGCAGAATCTCCAGTCTTATGCGTGAAAAAACACAGCGTGGAAAAGATTCGAAATACGCAGATTCACACACTCCTAATTAGAATCAATACACAATTTTGCTGTGTAGCCAAAGTTTGCAACTGACCCATTATAAGAGATTGCAAACGCACTATAATCTTTTGTCCCTAGTTTGTCGATTACTCGTTTTGACTAATTCTTGTGAAATTTTTATCCTTTTATTTTTACAGACTCGCTAACTTGCACATTGACTCCTTTGAAACCTTTCCCAAACCCTCCGGTGAATGGGCCGAGTATTGAAATCGCTGAACTAAGCTCCAACCCTCATCCTTACACCTATTTTTTGAATAACCTGTACATTTACCCTCTTAGTTTGATATTTGACTCACAAAAGGCTTTCACCAGAGCAAGAAACATTGCCTGTATTGCTGAACTTAGAGATAGCGACGAAGAAACCGCGACTCCGATCAAAGTAAGATACCTCTCTGACTCTTTCCAAACTGTGATTTGTGTTTGTTAAACAATTTCTGTCAGTCGTTCACTTTGAAAGAGATAATTTTCTCCAAAATAACATTCAAGCAGAGGAAAAATTAACAATAATTACTGCGGTCACTGTTACTTCAAATGTGTAATGAAAGCTAGTGAGCGAAAAGTAAACAAACCCTCCACCATTTACATTTGCCTCTTGGAGCTTTCTTGACAGCCTAAATCTGAGAGCCAATCAGAAATGGATTCAGCAATGGCGCAACTCTCATAGTATATAGGGACTAGTATATAGTATTACCAGTGGCGTTAGCATGCAATTTGGCAACATTTTAAGGTGTCCATTTAAATCCATTAAAAAGATCGAACTATCGGGTGTTCGATGAACACCTTTGCATTTGACTTTTTACATGGGTTTCAAGGGACACATTACTTTGTTGCCAATTTGCACGCAACACCACTAACTATTACTACTAGTTTTGTAACTATTTTATGAGCTTTGAATGAACTTTTGTTCTTATCATTCCAAGCAAAATCTCTCGCTAGGTTACAAAACTGACTTGATTTGTTCAGCCTGCGCACTATTATGACAATTTCTATTCATGGCTCTGCTTCAATGCATTAGACTCTTATTAAATTCTGAATGTTATGTCCAGCCTTCTGTTCTCAGAGTTTTGATCCTTTTGTCCAATTTTTTTTCTTTCAGTGCATTTACGGGCGACTCGGCGAATTACTTTCCTTTCAAAGCTGTTGTGTCTTACATCATACGACTAATCCCACGTGGTACGACGAAATCAAAATGAAATTACCAATAAAAGTGACTCCTCAGCATCATATCTTGTTTACTTTCAAACACATTTCAATCGAGGGCTCCAAAAAGAAAGAAACGGGAGCGGAAACCAATGTTGGCTATGCTTGGCTTCCGTTACTTCACAAAGGAAGGTAATAATAACTACAAATTCTGTATCACTGTTTTTTTTTCATCTGTCAAATCATTAAGATTCATTTTTTTACGTTTCTCTTATTTTATTTATCATGTTTTCGCTTTGGTTTTTTTTTTTTAATCTGCTGTGTATTTGAAGATTCAAATCAAGAAAAAAGGGCTCAAAAAATGTTTGAGGCAGATGGTCCTCAACTCCAAGTCTACCCCAAGAACCTCAATAAGTATCAGTCATCATTCAACAGACTGTATCGGACTGTCAAATGAAGCGTTTTTTTATTCTCCGGAATCCGCTCCGGTGCAATAACCCGGAGCTTTTGGAGCTGCTATGAAGCTGTGTGGTGCAGCACTGGTCACGTGCAGAAGCTCCAGAGCTCCAGCTTCAGTGCATCGGTCTTCAACTCCGATACACTGAAGCTTGCATCGGTCTTCAACTCCGATACACTGAAGCTTGCACCGGAGCAGCTCCAGGCGCATCGCACCGCTACTAAAAAAACACTTTGGTGCACTCCCAGAATAAAAAAACACTCCGGTGCACTGGAGCTGCACCAGTGTGCGCACCGGAGAATAAAAAACCGCATCAAAAGCATGGTGGCACCAGAAACTAACCTCAAAATAAGTATCACGAGGGGTAAATGAACGAATCGCAGCACTTGGGGAAAGTCAGGTAGACTCTAGACTGGGCCCCAAGTAATGTAACATTGGGAGCGCTCCCCAACATTCTGATGCTCCATTTAAGAAATGAGAGGTCAGTTCCGCCATTTTTAGGTACAACCCAAAGTCAGCTTGTCCCAAATATTTGTTGGGCCATGATGCAGTTATTGATCGATCCTTTCAACTCTATTGTGATCATAAGATGAAGATGATGGAATTTTATAAAATTGATTTGTCATTTACTTCTCTGACTAGGTTGAATGTGGAACCGCAGTCTCTACCAGTTGCTGCCAATTTACCGCCAGGCTATTTAGCAGTTCAGCCACTTGGTCTTGGCAAGGGGGTAAGAATGTTTGAATCAATGTTTTGTTTTGCCTTTGTTTTCTCCCCGAGCAGTAACCCTCTCCGTAGGGGAGTTCATTTTCAAAATAAAGTAAATTATAATATTACAGCTGTATTTCTTGATAGATAAAGCCTACATTGCGGTTTACTGCTCTTTTCAAACTGTGAGTAAAGAAGAACAATGAAAGTAAAAAAGAAAGAAAAACATTACACTTAAGTGGTCTAAGCTGTTTATGAACGTCTAAATGGATTTTGCCATTGGCGGTCAAGGCCATTTATAAACGTCATCATGATTGCTTGCATATTAAGCATAGCGGATGTAAAAAAAATTGACTGGTATACGGGTTGCATAGGAGTATGTAGTGTCCGAAAAATCTGCTAGGGCGAAGTACGTCTCGGCTAGAGTCCCTATATACTATGAGAGTTGCGACAAGACTCTCAAAATGAAGAAGAAGAAGCAGATCACTGGAGCCCCCAAGAGGCAAATTGCAAATGGCGGATGGCCATTTGCCTCTGCGCTGTTGCCACTATTTCGCTATCTCTTATAGGTTAGGTTCAGATTCTCGACAATAACGGTCATTATTGAAAGAGATAATGTTCTCTGTAGTAAAATTCAAGCAGAGAAAAAATTCACAAAAATTACCGCGGTCACTGTTACTTCAAATGTGTAATGAAAGCGAGTTCGTGAAAAGTAAACAAACCTCCGCCATTTGCAGTTTGCCTCTTGGAGCTTTCTTGACAGCCTAAATCTGAGAGCCAATCAGAAATGGATTCAGCAATGGCGCAACTCTCATAATATGTAGGGACTCTAGTCTCGGCTACTGGGCAGTCTTAGCGCGTGCAAAATTGGCCAACCACTTAAGTGTTAATAGATTTTTAAAAATTATGATGTACAAAAAACAGGGCTTTTCCTTTTCATTTTTAAAAATTTGATGACAAAAGAACACGAACACTGTTCGCTGTATGAGAAATAAAACCATTATTTAAGTACTCATACAGTAGAAAGAGAAAAATATACGAAATCATTAGAGACATCAGTACATCATCATTGTATTGATTTAGTAATAATGTGTCGCCTGGGAGGGATGAAAACCGCTATATTGTTGTTTTTCCTCTAGGTTGGGGCAGAAAAAGACCGTTGGATACCAAATTAAGTAGTTAGTAAGCCTTTTTGAGGCATGGATGAGAATCATTTTTTGCTTTGAAAGCCTGAAATAGGTGTTTCTCCCACCCCAGGAACGCTTTAAGAGGTCGATCTTTGTAATTTCCCCCAATTTGCAAGAATTTTTTTGTTTTCATTTCAGTATGCTGGTCCTGAAATAATGTGGATTGATGGGCAGAAACCCATTTTTAGTGTGAAGTTTCATCTAATGTCAACAGTATTCACCACTGACTTGCACTTACATAACCTTTTTGCTCACTCGGAGAAATTGCAAGAACCAAAGAATGTAACCATATCTCCATCAGAATCGGAAACTTGCAAAATATTAAAGGTAAGCATTAAGCAATGACCAACTATAAATTTATATTTTTTTTCGAAGTGAGCAAATCCACTTTTTTGAATCTGAATCAACCGATTTTTTATGATTCGAAAATGCCAAATTTTCCACTTTCTTTCCATGCGTAAGACCGACGGTTCTGCTGTTCGTCGTAATGCAGATGGATTTCGGTTTCGGGCTTGAAAAACTTTGACTTTCAGATTCAGATGCAGATTCCAAATGAAAAAATTGGATTTCCTCATTCCTGTTTTTTTTTTATTGCATACACAGAGGGGGCAAAGGGAGCTAAATCCCCCAGACCTCCTATTTTTGGGGTGGAGGGGAAGACGGGAATAATTTTCAGTCCCAACAAAAATCTTGCGTTTGCCACTGAGCAGGGGTATCAAGATGTGTGTTTTTTCATCATGAAATTAACTCCTTAATTTTATTTGCTCCCAGTGAAGCATCTTAAAACCATGGACCAAAAGGCAATTTTTTTTTTTTTTTTTTTTTTTTTTTTTTTTTTTTTTTTTTTTGCATGAACCACAATGGAGCAAGATAATACAGGTTACTTTTAGTTGACTGGCTCATCTGGATTCTGATTGAAAAAAATAAGTTTTTTCCTAAGTCTCGCTTTTTGTTTATGTTTACTTTTTTTTTAAGCTGTGCTATTTATTTGTTTTTTGCATAATTTTTTGAGAAAAGCACTTATCATGCTTTGTGCTATAATCGTCAGGCTCCCATGAACCAAGAGAACAAAAGAAAGAAAGAAAGAAATAAATAAATAAATAAACGAATAAATAGATAAATAAAGTGAATACCTGTTTGTTTTACAGGCTGCGCATGCGATTCAGCTGTCGTCAGCAATCTCTTTCTTACCGACACTCCTGAATCAGTTGTTTGGCTTATTGGTACGATCAACTAGCTGTGAAATTGGTATCAATGTCATCAGATTGTTGGTCCATCTCGTTCATCTTGTCCAAGAAGATGGAGCTGGTGACGCCCTAACTGCGTATGTCAAGGTAAGAATAAACCTCTTTCACCAAATCAGTTTTCTCTACTTGTGTATCAGTCACCAAATTATTATTATTTTTGTTTTTTCTGAGAAGGTACATATCAAGATAATTTCAGACCCCTTTATCATTTTTGCTTGCCATTTTGATTGTTATAAACAGGATGTAATGAAACCCATGTGCCAAACTTCGAGAGCATTTATTTGGGGTGAAAAAAAATATTTTTTTTCCTATGAACATGTGTGAAAAAATGTTCCCTCCCTTTTAAACTGAATCCCCCAAAGTTTTGAAAAATTTATGTTTCTTTGGAATAGTGTCAGCACTTGAGGACCTTTTCTCCAAAAGGGCATGTATGCGTTTATCCTCTTCTCCCGTAGAATCTAGAACTAGAATCTTTGCACTGTCTGCACTGTCAATAACCCTTACATATATATAGTTTACGTCACTGGCGGCTCGTGGAGGTGAGGCGACAAAAATGAGAGGTGCACAGGATTTTTTTTGAAACGCTCTTCACATAAACTATTTTAAAAATGTTATGTTCCATTCATACTTTTTGGACTATTGAAACAAAGGATGATGGGAAAGAACCATTTCAACCTCTATGTGTTATTTTTTTAATTTTTTTTCTTTCTCCAACTTCAAAAAATGTGAGGCGATGGCTCCCTGTCGCCTCTCTTGCCTCACCTGGCGAGCCGCCACTGGTTTACGTATGTTTCAAAGGGAATTTGTGAAATTATAACATGATCAAGTCTCTGTTATCCCAATCTCTGTAGCTTTAATCTAATTTGGTAGAGTATAAATTAAACTAAAGTAGTCTATCATTTAACAAAAATAAATTCAACTTGACCAACAAAAGAACAGGACTATTATTGTATCAAACAATATTATTTTGTGTCATCCAGTATGTTTTCGTCGGCGAGAATGTTTGCTCAACGACAGTTCACGAAGAGCTTTGCAGTCACCTCCCATCGCTTCTCCATCCAGACAACACTGATTTCTTGCTTATCAATAAGTTTTTGCCTCACTCCGGTTTCTTCTTTCAAATCATGGTCAAGAGCATGGCTCAGCATTTACTAACTTCAGGGCGAATCAAGGTAATTTATCATTTTATTTATGTATTCACTATTCAGGTATTCTATCCTTAAATTGATGCACCCAGTATTGAAGGCAACTTTTTGTTTGTCTTGAGCAGGGCTGCAAACCGGAACGGGAACTGAGAATTGAGAGAACCGGTGTGTGTTAATGAACTAAGATTCGAAAGACCGACGGAACTGGAAAGAAGCAACATTACAAACAAAACAGAAATATGGTTTCATTTCATATCCATATCAGCTGACGAATGATGAAACAATTGTTACTATGGATTGTAAAGTTACGTTTCAAAGCTATGTAATCATTGATCAATACTCATTGATTTTCATTCGTCTCGTCTAGTCCATTATACCTAGTCTTTTTTTCTCTGTGTGTTTGTTTTCAACTTGATTGAATGACTTACAGTACAGTTTGTTCGGTTCTCAAATTTATGATAATTTATCATAAAAATGAGAACCAAAATAGAACCAAAACCAAACTGGAACCGTAGTTTCAGGACAAGGTAGAACCGGAACAGAACCATACTCAGAGCCAAAATCAGAACCACAATGGGTTCGAAAAATTAATTTAGGTTTGCAGCCCTGGTCTTGAGGCTTGTCGGCCCTATTACAACTTATTTGGGTGTCAGTGGAACTATCAAAAAAAAGAGAAGTCCAATCCACCACAGTCCTTGACGATATGCCCTAAATGTTGTAAAATGTATAGGAGTGTGTAAATTCTTTTTGTATTTCTAATCAGAAAACTTTGAATCTTCCACTTTTTTTTTCCCCACACATAAAACCAAAGATTCTGATGATTGCCTCCAAAAAAGTGGAACAGTAAATAAAGTCCTTGTAGAATTGAAACTGATCGATTTTCAATGAAAATATCTGAATTGAAATGTCCAAGAAAGATATTTTTTTTACAAAATGTTAGTATGTAGTTCCTCATCACTTTAATTTTATTCATATATTTTTGGTAGATGCATCGGAACGAGAGATTCTCTTTGGATTTTCTCTCTCAAGTGGAATGTTTGCTTCAAGTTTTGACTCCATACCTGGCAAGTAAACACAAGGAAATGCCTAGTGAAACACAGCAGCTTAATTCAAGCATAGCGCATTTTTGAAGGTAATTTTTTTATACTTTTTCTCAATTCTCTTCTCCTACAGTAGTTTTGTCTTAGCGATTGTAACGTTCAAATGGTTTTCACCGAGTAGAATGAAACATAGCTGATTTTTTCCAGTTGCTGCAAGATCAAGGTCTTATTCCAAAGATGAAATTTGGATGAAACAAAAATATTTTAACCTCTTTGAAAATCAATCAGCTTTTTTTTACTTATTTAATTAATACATTTGGTACATAAAGCTGTTGAATAGGCTATGATATATGCAGAGACAATATATAATAGAGATTATGCACTAGCTGATTGCATGGGGGCTAATTTTTTTGGGGGACTCAAGAAAATTACATATAGGGATAACATAGACCATACGTTAACTGATGCATTTTTGGTGCTTCGCTCTCATTAGGCAAGTGACCTCTCTACCTTTGCTCATCAGTCAACCTTTGGACCTTGTTGGGATTTGTTCTGTTGAGACCAGAAAAAAAGTTGTCACCCGATTTTAACATGTGCAAGATAGATAGTGCTTGGTCTCTGATATAAAATGTCTCTGGGTATACATGAAATCCACGTAACAGAAAGAAAATACATTAGTAATTAACAGTTACAGGTGTTATAAATAGAACTCATTTGAGGAGTAGAAGGTTTTGTTAAATAGATGATTACAAAGATCATTAAGTAGTATTCATCAAGTTCTTTAATAGTTTCTTTTTGGTTGATTTCAGAAATGTCTGACGTTCATGGATCGAGGCTTCGTTTTCAGACTCATCAACTATTACATTGCAAGTTTTGGCTCCTCCGATTCTCGCGTATTCCAAGATATGAAATTCACTTTCCTACAAATCATCACTTCTCATGAGCACTATGTCGCTTTTAATCTTCCCATGCTTTGCAATAAAATCAGGCAAGGTAGGCATTGCTCTTTTTGGCAACTATTTATTTATATGACGTAATGTTGTGCTAGCTAAAGATGAAGACAAAGTTAACAAATTGAATATGCTATTATGTTGTTTAATATCTGATGTTTACACCAAAACAAACGTTTGTAGCAAATGGTAGTTTACGAGACAATCAATGAAAATTGATAGTACAAGGGGTGTCCCAAAAGTACTGCACACTTTTGTCCGGAGGGGCAAACAAAAGCAGGTATAAAAAAATGGTTTGTGAGGGGCGATTTTCCTAGTAATTACTAGAGACACCAGAATTTTGCGGGCGCGAATTTTCGAAATTTCATCGGATCAAGACGGGGCCCAAACAGCTGGCATCCTGCTGATTCTAAATCTAAAACAAGGCAGATTGCAAAATCGGGCATGATCGCGCGAAAGCGCGAATTTGGCAATATTTCTCTTAAAACACTGCGATTTTGACGAAACTTAGGATGTTTCATTTACCCGTTTTTTTTTTTTTTTTTTTTTTTTTTTTTGGCTTTCCATGCCAGTGATTTTGATGGATTTTGCCTCTGGTAAGCGATTTTTATATTCTTTGCGGCACGGCCGGCGACGTCGGGTACTCTTGGTCGTTACCGGCATTTTCCGTTTCTACAGCTGCTAATGGGAGACAGTGAATTTTATGCAGTTTTTCAGATTTTTCGGGCATTTCTAGGCATTTTTGGGCCTTTACATCGATATTTTGTAGCCTTTAGCCTGTTTACTTATGCTGAATTCAAGCCTGTTTTTGACTTGTTTTTTCAACGTTTTCTCCAGCTTTTTCCAGTTTTTAGGAGTCAGGTGTCCTGTTCGTTACGTGCGTTTTGGCCCACAAGTTAAAGCACTAAAAACGATTAAAAACATTCATTGACTCATTTGCGTAAAAATTATTTCATTTAAAAAACTGGAAGCGTTTCGAGGCTTGCAGCGCGCATCATTAGCAGATTGAGCGGGATCTCATCAGTCAATGAATGTTTTCAATCATGTTTTTCTTTTCAACCAACCCATTGTTTCCAATAACAAGTTTGCATCTCTGTGTGTATTTTCAATTTTCAGATCTGACTTCAGAATATTATTTATCTGAAGAATTCTGCCGCCATCACTTCTTAGTCGGGCTGATACTACAAGAGACGAAAGCTGCCTTAAACCTCGGAGCTCCCACACGGAAACTTGCAATAACTTGCCTCCGTGATCTCCTTGCAAAGCACGAGCTTGACGATCGCTATCAAGCTAAGGTGAGAAATATTTTTAAATCCTTGAATCATCGTATTCAAGCAATTAAAAGAACCTATTTTATAAGCAGAGGCACCTTTTTCTTGCAGCCGCGATTCGCCCAAAATTTTGAAAACGCCGCGAATCGAGGCTGCACCTGCACCAAGTACCGCAGGGTCCTTCGCTGATTGCAAAAATGCCGCACGTCAAAATGCGAAATTCGGACTTTTTCTGCAAAAGCAGGAAATTTGGCATTTGACGTGAAATGTCCCGAAAATCGGCTTAATTCATCCTGAATTCACAAAATTTTTGCGATTTCGCGAGTTTTAAAGAAACTGGTGACACATCTCAATCTCAATCAGACGTATCTCACAGTGTATTTACAGTTGAATTTAACAGTAGGAAGAATGGGGTCAAAACCTTAGTCTTGGGAAGGGTTTTAACCAAAAATTGTGCCGGCAAAAATTTCAAGCCCACTTTAGCATCTCTGTCTGCTTGATACCTTTTTTCTCTGTTAATACCTCTTAAGAGCGTGTAAAACCTATAGCTTATTGTGTCATTGGTAAAGAAACAACCAAATTTTGCTGAAAAAAAGCTAAAAACTTGAGGTTGAACTTGACAGACGAAATCCCCTTTTTTGTGATGAAATCTCCATTTCAACTTGACGAAACTAGGAATTTGAACTTGACGATAACAAAGTGCCTCTATTTTTATAAGAGAAGATGCACGGTTCAACATTCTGTAATTTTACTGTAACAATAGGTTAAAAATAAAATGATAAATTTTAGAAATAAAACAGCAACTAATGCAAAAAACAAAGGAAAAATGTGAAATGGCGATAAACAGATCCCGGGAAACCTAAATAAAGAAATCTTTGAGAGTGTCTGGCAGGATGCCATATCTCTCTTCTTTTCCCATCCTTGTTTAAGAATATGTATGGTTGTCTTTCCTCAATCTTTATTTTAACCAGTCCAGTTGTTCACCGCAAAATATCAGTACAGTGGCACCTGTTCATAACGGAACCTCTTGGTAACGGAAAATTTTGCCGGTCCCGTGGAATTGCAATGGTTAATCAATGTAAATCAGCCTGCTCATAGCGGAACCTGTCCAATGCGGAAACGGAAGGTTTTAAAGGCGTATTTAACGGAAAAATTGTGAGAAAAAAGGCTATATTATTAGAAAAACAGGCAAATTCTGTCTCTCAACAGTTAAAAATAAGCCGTTTTTTTCAAATCTTAAACAGTTCAAATTTGTAAACATTATAATTTGGAAAGTTTCAAGGCTTTAATGATTTAATAAGTTTTAAAGATTTAATTAAGTTCCAAAGTGTCGAAGGTAAATGAAGGTAAAAGGCAGTTGGCCTTTCAATTTTCAATTTTTCGTTTTTTTTCTCCATACGGTAAACCTGCCGATAGCGGAAACCTGATATTAACGGAAAAATGTATCCGCCCCGTGAGGTTCCGTTATAAACAGGTGCCACTGTATAACTAATCACCTTGTTTGGGTGGTTGGATTGTACTACTACTACTTATTTTTTTTCTCATTCTTTGAAATTTTTATTTTCAGGGGCAGTCTTCAAGAATAGCCTCGCTATACCTGCCGTGGCTGGCCATAGTGCTGGAAAACTTGAATCATTTAATCACAGTCGTCTCTGCCAAACAAAGTGTGACTTATCCGCTAGCTTCAAGTAATGGCTCCTTATCCAGCTCAGTTCATTCTCCTCTGCGTAGATACCCGTATAATCGTGATAGCTTATCAATAAGAGCATCTTTGAATCTTCGAGATTCCACATATTTTGCAGCAATTGCTGGTCAAAGTAAGTCAGTTTTTGCCTTTTTTAATGCATGAACTTGGTCCTTTTAACCCTGGTTCTTTTGGAAAATTACAGTACTAAATACATACTCTGGACCAATTAATAATTGGACTAAAAACATCAAACCTGGCGTAAACTACGTTGCAGGCAATGACGAAAATAATGAGTAGACCAAGAGTTCAACAGGATGAAATTTGATTGGACGAATTATCTTGGACAAAAATTTGCACAGGACGAAAAGTCTTATAACCCTACGGCGAGATTGCGAAGGCGGCCGCAGAGTAATCGCGAGAATTTTCTTTGCTGTCGCGGAGGTGGAATTTTTTCTGTTTTGTTTGACTTATAGATAAAAAAAGGTTTGGGACCGAAAATTAGTTTGAGATAAATGTGATTTCGTCACATTAAAGTTCGACTTATCGAAAGTCAAAAGATTTTAACATTGCTTTTATGGGAGAGTTACTGGACTGGAGGTTTTGTTTGACGTAACGGAAAATTCGACTTACACCTGGTTTGACACAATGAACTTTTATTGCATTCAATTGCTGGTAGCATAAGCTTGCAAGAGCCCTATTGCTATGATGAAAGTTTGCGATTGTCCCACTAACTTTTATTGTATTCAATTGCTCGTAGCATAAGTTTGCAAGAGCCCTATTGCTATGAAGAAAGTTTGCGATGGTCCCACTGTTCCTAAAGACTTATTCAGTGAATGCTTTTTGTAATTTTTTAGCTCTAGTCAATGGTAACTCATCAGCAAGTCTGGACTCAGACACATCCACCATGTCAGGTGACAATGCTTCCACCATCTCCCAGGAAACAGCCATCAATCAACAACTTGAGAGCAAAACTCATTCCAGGTATGTTATCGGCGCGAGTCTGGAGCCGGGATACTTGAGTAAATCCAAGAGAGTGAGAAACGTGAATAGTTTACTGAGCCTTGATCAGCAAGATATAACTAAAGAGAGGCTACTTTGTGTTTTATTTAAAAAAAAAAAAAATGGACTTACACAAATGGATAGAGAAATGAAGCAGAAACAGAGAGTGGAGTAATATTTCATATGAGAAAAGAGAGAGAAAAAATATGAATATTTTGGTTGTGTTACCGAAAGTGCTAGAAATGTTATGAAAAACTTTGGTGATTAATTTACTCACATTTTTAATAAAAAAAAAAAAAAACAAGCAGGGAAAATTCCAACACGCAGGTGTTGGAAAAGCGTGCCACTAAAGTCTGAACAGCTTTAATGCTTTTGCTAGCAATGATAATTATTCATCAAAGAGGAACCACATGACATGGAGCTGATCTCGAGAAAATTGAGTCCAAAGTTGAAGAGCTAGCATTTAAACAAAAAACTCGGAATTACTTACGTTTTGATTTCATACAACTACCGTGTTATGTTTTTGCATTTCAACACCGGAAAAGTGGAATTTTCTATGCAGGAAAGGTACCTACTTAATTTTTAGCGTTTAAAGTGACTTGGTTCCTTTCTTCTTTTTGTTTGGCATAATCACGAAAACCGAATCTCTAAGAGAAACCAAACGGCAGACTTGGTTTACACTGTTGATATTTTAAAATCCGTTAATCCGGACTTAAGTCCGTTCCCAATTCTATAAAAGGAACCAAGTCGGAGTTGGTTCCTTACGTGACTCGGATTAAGGTTTAAGAAAAAGGAACCAAGTTCTCATTTTATTCCATCATATGGACAATGACTTCAATGAGGCTCACCAGCTCACTTTTACCTGGAATTTTGACAGGAAATAGTTGTTATTAGAAGAAGCACTTGTTGCTTCGAGATTCAGTATTGCTAGGTCTATCAATCAATAACTCAATTTTATCAAAAATGTCACTCAGTTCTTTTGTGACAAGTGCTGTCCAATTGAGCTTCTTTGGTGAGAAATGATAAAAAAAAAAAAAAAAAAAAAAAAAAAAAATATCAGATGTATCTAAAAGGAGATGAGTCAAAGGCGTTGTTTTTTTGTGTTTGTTTTTTTGTTTTCAAAACTTTGGAGGGCTTTAGCTCAGAAGAGAAACATTTGCAGCACATATTCATGTAGGAAAATAAAGCCTCATATAGATATATGTTGACCCCAAAAATACACTCCATAAGTTTGGCACTTAAGTTTTGCAACACCCTATATTCTTGATAGTTTGCTCCCCGCCACCCTTCACAGAACACAACATCTTGACCATGCAAATTTTTAAAATCACAGTTTGACTGTAGAGATATTTTCTTTTCCGCCCCCTTTCAACGAAAAAGGGGAAAATGGATCGCCTGTCTTTGATGTTCGTCGTATGCGCGTGCACAGATTGTTCGGCTTTACGGCTGCCATTTTGGCTTTCTTTATAATGCGTTTTGTGGGTTTATTAATGGATTTTATGACTATTTGATGCCGCCAATGTAATTTTCAGGCGATTTTACATAACAATCAAAACTCTATAGCGCTGTAGCAAAAGTTTGCAACAAACCCATTGAAAGCTGAAAAGAGAAAATTATTTGATAAGGCTCGATCTTTTTTACCCACATAAAATATAGACAATAGATATTTCTAAATCCCTCCACCTTTTAAACGGCTTGTTCAGGGATCAAAAATGAGGTTGCGTTCTTTTGAAGTCAAAAAGTGTCATTTTCGGAAAAGCTGTGATTCTAAATAATAAACAGTTTTTTTTTCTTATTTTTTTCCGTTTTAGGTGCTGTCAGCACTTATTGCGATTGTCAAGATGTAGATATGTAATATACATAAATGGAACACTTGCGAATTCATGAAAAAATAATCATTTGATATACAGAACTAACCATTTCAGGTGCCCTTTACACGTCAAGCATTCTAGGGGTATAGATTAGTAGGTGTGGAAGTTTAAGACGTTTGTGGATTTTAATTCCCCCTCCCCCATTTATGTTGTTGAAAAGTATCGAAAGTTTATAGTTAAAACTAAGCCATTATTCATTATAACGCATTGTAATATTATTTTTTTTTTCTGTTGCCGTCGGTCGATATCATTTTTCGTGTTGGAAAAGCAAAGTTCCATATGGACCTATAGTTTCCAAAATTTGAAGAAGCTTCCAGTAAAAAATACTGTAAACACGAGAAACTTTTTAGGATAGGTAAATAAGTTATTCCAGAGTCAATTCCATAGCCGCAGCGAGGAGGTTGTCCAGGGGTGGAAGACACGTGACAGCCCCTCTCACTTTTTAGAGCAATTAATGCGAATTTTACCCCCTCCCTTTGTTCTGGATTTTAAAAACCTTTTTTTTTCAACAAAACGCCCAAAATTTCCTCAAAAATCCCTTGATTGCATAGACGCTCATAAAGGGGTTTTCAATTTGCCGATCCCCCAGAATTTCAAATGTTTCCAATGACCAAGACCTGTTTAGCGTGACGTCTTGAAAAAAATTGGTTCCAAAAAAAGGCTCCGCCTTACTCGCGCTCTCGTGGGTTTTCCCACATGAAACACGATCCAAATTTTCAAATACAAGTGTTAGTAAACAACATGTTCTTTGCACCAGTTATGTTTATCACACCATTGGGTTCCACGTCCCTTATAAAAATTTCCGATTGTTTCAATGAATTTTCCGATAGGATATATATTCCCGCGCTTTTTTTCCCATGGAAATAATCGAAATTCCATAAAGACAATCGGAATTCGTGTAGATTCAAGCGCGCTGACTATGGCAACGATAGGTCTCATGATTGAAATAAGGCAAAATCATCTATGGTTCTATTCTTACAGTTTTAACAGCCACTTTTTTCTCAGTGTTAAAATATGAGCCCGCTACCACAAACTTTTTGAAACATCGCGCATCAATGCACAATCACAGTTATATCGAAGAAAGTCCTATGTTTTGTCCTTGTCACACTCACAGTTTCTTATGAGCACAAAATTCTAGGATAAAGGCTCATCAGCACCATCACGACATGTGTTATACCTCGAACAATAGCTTCGATACGAAGAGAAGTTGGAATGATTGAGTGTCATGGCGGTGACACTCCCATAAGAGACCGTGAGTAAGACGAGGACAAAACGTAGAACATCTTTCGGTATAACTGTGATTGTAAAGCTTGTGATCTTTTAGGAATTATGTTAGAGTGAAAAGATACTTTAAGATACGTGGAATCTAATGGTGCAATCAAATTTGAGAAAACTGTTCTTTAAGTAGCATGAATTTGCGTTCGAAAATTTGGATCTGATTTCTTATAGGTAAATCAACGAGAGTGAGCGAGATAGAGCATTTGTTTGGAACCAATTCTGATCATGACGTCATCACTAAGCAGGTCTAATTAAGGATATGAATGAGTCCCTCTCTTTTCTATACCCCTCCCGCTCTTCATCAATACCTCGCCGTCCTTTCTTTTCGAAACCCTCGTCAAAGAGATTTTGACACTTATATGAGCGAGGCTCGACCGCTTAATGCACCGTGAAGAAATCTTGCGACCGATGGAGCCCAAAGGCGAGGGGCAAAGAGGGTTCCTGCGGGAGATGTTTCCACCCCCCTCCTGCCTTGTAATTTTGACTCATAGGTTGGCACAAATGACTTAGGTTGCTGGACCTGTATGGAATTCTCGTTCAAAGGAATTCGACTTTGACGCTTAATAACTTATTGAAATTAACAGGAATATCGAAACTTTTACAATTTTAAGAAAATAGACGCCGAGACCTCCTGGATTGCAGCAATAAATTAACGATTAATGAAACCAGTTTGAAGAAAACACGTTTTTAATTTTTCAAACCTTTCCCGCCAAGGTCTTGCCATAAGCAAAGCATGCAACCTATATATTAGATATGAAAATGAAAACAAAAAGCGTACCGTATATATACGGCACGCTTAAAAAAAAATTTAGAGCACTTTGCCGCCTTGAGTGCTCTAGGTGCTTCCTTCCCAATTTTGAGAGTCCCTGGTAGATCGCCGTCAATGTCCTTTTTCCTATCCTTTGTTTTCAGAAAACTTTGATTGTCTTTCCTAACCCTTCTTTTTTTATGCAGTCCAGTCGTTTGCTGTGAAATATCAGCGTAACGAACCACTGTGTTTGGGCGGCTGGACTTTACAACTACTACTTTACTACTTATTTATTTATTTTCAAATTGGTACACACACACCCTGATTAGGGTTTGTACAGGTCAATAATATAGTTTTATAATCTGCAATTCTTCAATCTTAAAGTGATGTTTGTTTTATTTAAATAAACGTTGAGGCTTTATAGACTGTAGCTCATCAACCTGATAGAAGGCACCCTCCAGGACAAAAATCCTCAATCTACTCAAAAAGTGTTTATTTCATCTCTGTTCAAAGTGTCTTAGGCTTGATGGAAGGGCGTTAAAAAGCTGAACTGAGACATTTCTAATATTTGATTATTGAATGATGACATTTAAGCTTCGGTATTAAAAGAGTCAATTTTGTTTTGTGTTCCAGATCCGTCAGTGGAACTCAGGGCCCCGTAAGGTTTGATAGGTTACTAGCAACGGAAGTCAAAGATATTCTCGTTTGTTTCCTATTTGTCTTGAAGCATTTATCCCAAGAACAGCTTATCTCCTGGTGGCACTACTGCTCGGAATCAGATATTCTAGGATTCTTTAAAGCTATCGAGTAAGTATCTTTTTTTTTCTCTTCAAGTGTTATTCGTTATTCGGGTGCTTTTGTCTTTTTCTCTCATAATTTGTTAAAATGAAGAGAAAATATCCATCTGCTTGCAGTCTTTAACCCTTTGCGGTTGTGTGTCGGGTCAGGCCAGGCATCGTAAAAAACCCATTGCGGTCGCATGTCGGGGCTGACCCGATGTGACAAAAAAAGTTTCGCTCTGCTGAGTCTCGTATCGGGCGTGTGCGGTGCTCTATGGGTGCTCTCGGGAACTTCTAGCAGTTTCATTCTCACATCGTGTGGAGGTTGCCCACAGCGCTAGCGGCGCGGCATGACAGTAAACAATAACCTCTCTTTCTTGTTTTTTATTGAAACCTGAGGGGAGTGCAAGGAGGAAAATGAGACTGCAAAGGGTTAAAAACTGATATCCTTGAAAGTAATGGAAATTTCTAAAGAATTTGAATCATAGAGCGTGAATGCACAGGATTGGGGAATAGGATCAAACGATGCAAGATCAAATCTATTCTTCTCTCTTGACAATTCAGTATTCAGCCATAATTTAAGAACTTCTATCATAGAATAATACCATCAGAATTGAAACTCCCATAAGAGCCAATGAAACTCTCTCGGTGACTTTTCAAAATGGTGGACTTATATCTGTCTCTGTCTTTCACACTGCTTTGAATGGGGATAGTTAGGAACTTCTCAAGATGGCGAAACAGGAAATAATGCTTTGAAATGAACCAAATTTTCCATTCTGACTTTAATATTCTGTACTTTTGCAGCAGGGAACAAGTATTAAATAACGTTAGTTTAATTTTTTTTAACAAAATTGGATTCAGGCTGAGAAAGCAGGGGCTCAAATTTTTTCAAAATGATGGCAGTTTCACTTAAGGTGATTCCATGGCAAACTCCCAAAAATATTAATCCGATAGATGGCGTTACTTGTTGCTGGCTCCAAAAATAGCCGTTTTTTTACGGTTTTCGGCTGTTTTCTCTGAACAGACGAATAATAGACAAAAAATCGGAATGTCAGCACCTGCTTAATTTTTTGCTTGATTTTTTTGAGCCATGAATGGGCCAAATTGGTTCTAAAATAAAGGCGTAACTATGCAAAGAAAAAATCATTTCAGGGTGTTCCGCACTGTGGCGGTATCCCGGTGTGTCTTTCCGCATCCTTTTCCTGTCTTACATGTTCAGGCCTGTCGTTCGCTCTGAAATATGGGCATAAGAGCTACCTCCAAAAGCTAGGGCGACAGAACCTTATCTATCTATCTATCTATCTAACTATGCAAAGAAAAAATCATGTGTAATTTGGAGTTGTATCAGTAAAGATTACAGGTGAAACAGAAACCTGTAATCTTTACTGATACAACTCCAAATTACACATGATTTTTTCTTTGCATAGTTACGCCTTTATTTTAGAACCAATTTGGCCCGTTTATGGCTCAAAAAATTAAGAAAAAAATTAAGCAGGTGCTGACATTCCGATTTTTTCCTATTATTCGTTTGTTCAGAGAAAACAGCCAAAAACCGTCAAAAAACGGCTACATATTATTGGAGCCAGCGATAAGTAACGCCATCCATCGGATTAAAATTTTTGGGAGTTTACCATAGAATCACCTTAATACAGGATTTTCCTCTACCGGATTTTTGAAAAAAATTCCTTACAAAAATTCACCTTTTCTTTGTTTTGCTTTTCTTAAAGTATTTTAACTCTATTTCACCCATATTTTAAAAAAATTTGTGGCCATTTTCTTGAGATTGCTTTTGCCAGGCGAATTTCATCAAATTCCCGAAAAAAAATCCTCGCTTCCTCGCAATCCACGGATCACTAGATCCGCTGTTTTTTGCACCCCTTTAAGAAAATGAATTTTCAATAGGAAATATTTCCATTGAATAAATTCCCAGACTTTTAAAATCCCTACCCAAGATGCATGCAGTCTTCAACATGAGTTGTTCAAATACTTATTTCTTTTTAAAGGTTAAGCCTCCACGAGTTCAAGTACACGGGGCGAAGACAAATCGCTGCAGGCAAGAGTGGAAGCATGACACCGAATGAAGCAGAGTTAAGTAACGGTGTTGCACATAGACAGCCAGGCCCTGTCAAAGCCATGACTCTACCGGCTAGGATGCAGCCTCCTGATTTCTCTGCCAATGATTCAAAGACGTCTCATGCCATGCTAAGTGGCTGCAATAGCGTCGGAAGAGAAAACATGGCCATTCATAGAGGTAATTGAAAATTTAATGCTGAAAGATCTACCCAAAGAACTACACAGTTTTAGATCTTAAAACCTTTGAAATATAAGTCGAATGCTGATAAATATTGCCTTGTGATTTAGATAGTGTGCGGGCTCGCGCATCCTATTTTTCCTACTTTCTCACGTTTCACTCAATCCAAAACCAATTCTGCATGTGATGGGTAAGCAAAGTCTCTCAACTGCAAAAAAAAAAAAAAAAAAAAATTGAAAAAAAAAAGCAGCAAAAAACTACAATGTGGTGTGTTCTGACAAAACCGACCTTATCTTCACGGACCAAAATTTTCAGGCGAGCAAAAATAAAATGTTTGGGTCGAAATTATGGGTTTAAATTAAGGCCAAACGCTCTCTAGTAGCGTCAAGAGTAACTACACAAAGGTAAAATTCATTAATTAGCTGTTAAAAGCAGTAAAAGTGCATTTTTGTTCAGGATGTTCTATTGATTCTATGTACTTTCCAAAACTTTACCTCTGTTTTTCTCAAAATCACATTACCTCAATTTAAATCTTCAAAACGCCTCCATTCCGTCAATTTTTTTTAATTTTTGTACAGCATTAGTCTTGAACTGTCTGTCATAACCTCTTCTATGCATTGAAACCAATTTCTCAATTTTTCGTTTGGGTGAAGATAAGGTTGGTTTTGTTTTTGTACAAATCAATTACAATTTACAAATACCCCTTTCATAGATATTTTCTGTTAGATTAGACTTCCAAGCACATGCAATCCACAGTTTTTTCTACATTTATTTTGGCTGACTTATTTTTAGCCCATAAAGGGGGCAAAGAGTAGGGTTGTGCGGTACTGATTTCTGTATTTTTTTGGTATTTAGCTATATCTCCGACTGCAGCCTCTAAACGAGTGAGACTGATGAAACTTTCGTGGGCGACGTAAGTCAGAAGCCAACTAAATGCTATGAAACTGTCAAAGTAGCATTTCTATATCATAATACATTTGAATTCCCTTAAAGTTATGTAAAATACCAAACTGGCTGATTTTGTCGGTATTTTACATAACTTTTAGGGAATTCGAAGGTACTATGATGCAAGAATGCTATGTATCAATACTTTGACAGTTTTATAGTGTGTAGTTGGCTTCTGGCTCATGTCACCCTTGGCAGTTTTATCAATCTCATTCATTTAGAGGCTGCAGTCTAAGACAGAGCTAAATACCGAAAAAATACCAAAATCAGTACCGCACAACCCTTGCAAAGAGCCTCTAACAGGACAGGTCCTTTTATTTTTTCTTTTTGCTGCGAATTGTGTTCAGTGTAGACTTGACTGCCGATAACTAAATAAGTAATTATTGTATGTTTTTTTTTTCCAAAGATAACGAGACTAGTTTCCTTTACCAAGCATTGATGGAAGCAAATCTAGCTACAGAAGTTGGATTAACTGTTCTTGATGCCCTAGGACTTTACTGTCTTCATTTCCGTGATATTCTAATGTGCCATGATGGTGATAATCCAATAATGAAACCGGTTTTTGATTTATACCTCTCGTTTCTCCAAGTCGGACAGTCTGAAACTCTCTTTAGACATGTTTTTGCAGCTCTGAGAGCGTTCATTAACAATTTCAGTCTAGCACTGTATCAAGGTAAGAATAAACTTCAAGTAAACCTAAGAGGTTGATTCATCGCCCATTAAGTATTTTCATAAAAAGTACTACATATTTTTATGGTCTCTTCAATTCTAGGAAACCAAAAATGTTGGTTTTTTGACCTTGAGATGATTCCAGGGTCGATTGGTTCAAACCATGGGCACCAGGTCGCGCTGCTCCAAACGTAAACAGGTTTTTGCCTAAAATGAATTAATTCACGGCTGGAGTTCTATTTTAAGGAACATTGGCACCTGCAAGCATACTTCAGGAAGATACCCCGAAAGTTTCAAGCGGAAACACTCAAAAATAAAGCAGGGATATAGGAAGTACAAAAATTCCCATAAGCCGCAATGGGTGCGAGTGAGGTAGATAGACATAGTATCTCACTCGCACTCACTAAGCTTGTATTGATATGAATTTCCTAAATTACCGCTTTAATTCTCAACCAATTTTGCTTGTTTTGGGTTTGAAAAATCAATAATAAACCTTGCAAGTGCCGAAATTCTCGGATTTTGCGGTTTTTCTTTAGTTTCAGTTTAAAATGCCAAAAATATGACTTTATCCTAAAGTGACTTGTGGCACTATCTATCGGATTGAAATCTGAATAAGTTTCGCGCGGAATCACCTTAAGTATTTACATCAATTTTAAGTACCTACTATTTTTATGGTTTCTTTGATTCTTGAAAACAAAATAATGTTGGTTTTTTGACAGTATATTCACAGAATACTCTACTTAGAACGGAAATTTTAATTAATTTTGAAACATTCTTTACTTCGGGCCGCCGTGTTGGAAAGTGAGCATTTTTGGCAATTTCCGGCAATCTTTGGCAACTGGCCGGGTTGTGATTGTTTGTCCATCAACTCTGATTGTAAATATAACCTGAAAAAGCATGTCCGTCATCTTGAGAAGTGAGCAGGCACAGTTGCCAGTTTGTGCTGGTAAATTCCAAATCTTGTTTCCATTGGCTCTTACGGGAGTTTCCGTTCTGATTAAGAGTATTCTGTGGTATAATGGTTAATGGTTAAATTTATTCTATTTTATTTGGTTCAATTCTTTGACAGATTCAAGGACAAGTACTTAAGTAGATTAGGAAGATCCTATTGTTCCTCGTCACAGAAATGCTCGAAAATTATCAATATGATAATGCTCCAATGATTGTTGAATATTTGGTTATATCAGGAAAATTATTCTATTTGTGTCCAAAACAATTAGTGAAAACTTTGCTCACGAATTCTTTCAAGTTTATAGCGTAGCATTTTCTCAGCTAAAAAGTGTCATTGACCATTCGTCCTAGTGAACTTTTTCTCATTCTTTTGTAAAATTGTTTGTTGGATCAGGTAATGCAGTTCTATGCGGTCGTCTATGTCTTGAGCTTCTCAGGTGTTGTAACAGTCGACTGTCAGCCATCAGACAAGAGGCTTGTGCCATTCTCTATTTGCTCATGCGAAGCAATTTTGAATTTTCCAATCGGAAAGGATTAACCAGAGTACATTTGCAGGTAATTATCATTTCTGCTCTTCAAACGTGCAATTGTGTTTTGTTTTTTCAATGGATGTGTTGCATACTTTGGCAGCAGTGTTGTGAAGAGTTGATTCTGGTGTAAAATAAAAAAAAGTTTAATGGACTAATGGAACCCAATGATTAGCTTCCCCCTCAATGGTATAATAGTAGGCATAATTTTACTACACATGAGCAGGTATACTACAACATCTCCATGAAATGTCAGAATATCAGCCATACAAATGTTTAACTCACTACCTGTTCAGTTAAAAAGTATATTTAAAAGAGGAGATATAAAATTGTTTTTGTTTGAATTGGAGAATTTTCTGTTACATAAAGCTTTATATAATGTTGATGAATTAATTTTGTAGAAACAATTTTCTTCTTTCCCTCCTCCTATAAAAACTATGGCACATATTGTACACCTTTATTTTAGACTATTGTTCTTTAACTGACTTGTATCAGCTCTGTTTACCTCCTAGGGCGTTTATGTACCAAAATAAAAATGAAATAAATAAAATAAAAATCGTGTGAAAATCACATTGAAAGCATCAAACAGTCTCAAAATCCACTCGTAAAACAACAGAAAGCGTTTTAAGGAAAGCTTAAGATGGTGGTCAAATGGGCGAATCGACCCTGCATGCATGCACCACGAGCACCAAAAGATGGCCGACGATGGCAATTCGTAATGTTGATTAGAATATAAACAAACGACCCGCTTCCTCTTAGTTCCTACATTTTGTGTCATTCTGTGTGTTTTTTTTTTTCCGGTAAATTTTACTTTCTCACAATTGTTTATGATTACCATGGTGATTATATCACGTCTTATGTCGATTTGCCAGAATTCTGAACAGGAAACACTGGGAAAGTACATACGTAATTTGCCAAATTCTGTGGTCCGCCATCTTTGCTGATTGTGGTGCATGCATGCAGGGTCGATTCGCCCGTTCGACCGCCATTTTAGGCTCTCTTTTAGGCTTTTCATGGGTTAGTGAGTGGATTTTAAGACTTTTCGGTGCTTTCTATGTGATTTTTGCGCGAATTCACACCAGAATCAACCCTTCATATCAATCATAACACTGTGTAGCAAAAGTACGCAGCAGATCCTTTGCCCTAATTTCCGTACTTCCAAAAAAATTTCCAACATCACATTAATATATTTACAACAATGAGGCTCTTGCTAACTTTTGATACATCCGATTGATAAGTTGATTCCAGAGTAAAACCCTGCGGAAATTACGATAAGCACATCTGGTAGACTCACAAATAGAGACTGTTTCACACTGTTTCCCTTTATTATTTTTCCAAGCTCATTTTAAAAAAGGTGCTCAAACCTTTAAAACTCGCTTAAAATGTTTCACTCAAAGGCGTTTTTCTCATCTGGTGTGAAGTGTTTTGCTCTTAATTATTATATCATTCCTTTTTCAGGTCATCATTTCCGTCTCTCAACTGCTTGGGAACATCCTAGGTTTGAACAACGCTAGGTTTCAAGAAAGTCTGTCCCTGATCAATAGTTATGCAAGTAGTGATAAAGTAATGAAAGGAACAGGTATGTAGTTACTCCAAGTTTCTACTCATCACCTGCTTCGATCTGATACTTCTATTCTTAGCTCAACCAGAGCCTTATCGATCAATTGCAATTCATCTGTCTGTTTTGATAATACTTAGATATATATATTATAATATGCACATCAAATTTTGAGCTGGCTATGTGATGTTTTTGTCTCATGTTGTACGAGGGTTTGTACAGTAATGCAGAAAACAAAAATGTGAATGCGCAGGACTTTTTTAAAACATTTGAGGTCTGAGGTTATTTACTTATTCGTTTTAGTACATAGGGGCTGTGGCCATGATACACATCATTATTGATCAGCTAATGCATGATACATAATACATAACACATAATACGTAGTACATAATGTCATACAAAATTCATGGAGTAGTGGTATTATTAATACTAGGAATTGAGTTGAAAAAATTCTTCTAGCGAGTAATATCCTGGATTTAGGTGTTTCTTTACTGCATTACCAAATAATAGAGCTACATTTTCTATATTTTTTATTTGCTTAGGCAATTTTTTGAAGATTTTACTGCTCATTCCTAAGGTTTTACATTACTTAACACTACATTACCCATGTTATTTATTACTGTGTTTATTTGTTCCTTAGTTTTTCTTAATTTCTTGCATTTTATGTCCTAGGTTTTCCTGGCGAAGTTAAAGATCTAATGAAAAGGATCAGGACTGTTCTGATGGCAACCGCTCAAATGAGAGAGTTACACCATGATCCAGAAATGTTGACTGATTTACAACATAGCCTTGCCAATTCGTATGCTCACACGCCTGAATTACGGTTCACCTGGCTTCAGACCATGTCGAGGAACCACGTACGTGATAATAACCTCTCTGAGGCAGCGTGCTGTCAACTGCATATTGCTGCGTTGATGGCGCAGTATCTAAAACTGAAAGGCTCTCAGAGTTGGGGCGCGGAAGCGTTCGCCAAAATTTCATCAAACATTCCTCGGGACGAAGTTGCGTTGAAATTAGACTGCGGCATTCAAGAAATTCAGTATTCAGAACAGTCTTTACTGGAGCAACTTGAGACGTGTTCCGAGTACCTAGAAAAAGCAGAAAGGTATGAATGTCTCGGTGAATTATACCGGTTGATCGTTCCGATTTACGAGAATCGGAGAGACTTCCAAGCTTTGACGCAAGCTTATCAAACTCTTGCACAAGCTTATAACAAAGTTCAAATAGTTGCAAAATCCGGGAAGCGACTCCTCGGAAGGTTTTATAAAGTAGCGTTATTTGGACAGGCTTATTTTGAGGAAGAGCATGGTTTCGAATATATCTACAAAGAACCGAAAGTTACCTCGTTGTCTGAGATGTTTGAGAGACTGTTTAATCAATATAATAATAAATTCGGCCCAAACACCGTAAAAATAATCATGGATTCAACTTTGTTAGATCCTTCATCTTTAGACCCCAAATTAGCACATATCCAGATCACCCATGTCACCCCGTTCTTCGAAAAAGATGAACTTGAGTCTCGCCAAACTGAATTCGAGCATAACCATGATATCAATCAATTTATGTACGAAATACCGTTTACCAAAGATGGCCGCGCTCGAGGGAATCCGGACGAACAATGGAAGCAAAGGTGTATCATTAAAACAGAATATTCTTTTCCGTACGTTAAGAAGAGGTTAAGAGTCAGTAGCCGCAGAGAAATCGAGTTGAGTCCTATCGAAGTAGCTTTAGATGAAATGACGCAGCGAGTCACGGAACTGGAAGATGTCGTTTTCACAAAGCCCACGGACGCGAAGAAACTTCAACTACGTTTACAAGGCAGTATTTGCGTTCAAGTCAATGCCGGTCCGTTAGCGTACGCAACCGCGTTTCTCAATGCTGAGAATAAGGGAAAGAATTCTGATGAACGAGTTGAAGAATTGAAAGATGTTTATCGAGAATTTGTAAGAGTTTGTTACGCTGCGCTTCAGCTGAATAGCCAGGTTGTTCGATCGGATCAAACAGAATATCAAGCTGCCTTACGGCAGAATTTTCAGAAACTCTGTCTAGATCTATCAGAAATATTCGGCGAAACTCTGTGGCCTGATCAAGAGCTGGGTTCTTTCAAACGTAATAGTCAAGCCTTATTCAGTGCTATTAGTGGTGCAAATAACAATTCAAGCTCGGCATAACTGTCTCCTCGTCTTATGAAGGATTGCTGTGTATTTAAATGGGTGGCCGTGGCCTCTGCCATATTTAAATGTATTTACATTTCTTTTTTTTGTAAATATTTCATGTTAGTATTGTAATTTCTTTTTGTATTTGTTATTCCTACCCTTTAGAAACTCATTGCAAATCTTTAGTGTTTATCTGCCGTGTCATAGATATGATTCTGTCGCATTCTCTCAAAAGAAAGTAGACAGGCCATTTAGAAGTTGATGAAGCCAGTATTCCTCCAAAATAAAATCAAACCATAAACAAAAGCCCAGTTCGAAAAACTTATTAGTCTTTTTTTACAGATCCTTGTTCAAACAGAGCAACTTTGAGAAAGAATCGTTTGAAGTTACCTGAAGTCCTTGCTGTCAATGCGGACACTACTTTATAATAAATCAATTCTAGTGTTGTCCACAAGACTATTTTTCAATTAGAACTTTGTAAAAGTTGTGTGACAGACACCATATCCAACATGAAAATTGTCCAAAACCTCAATTTCTGTCCTATTTTAATTCTGGTAGACATGTTTCACTCTCTTGAAAGTTTCCATGTGGACAGCTTATTTGAACAATGCATTTTCTATTTTTGTTTCTTCGCTTGGTATTTATCTGGATTTCTTAAACATTTTTGGCTCTGTCAATTTTTGTTTGATTCTTAGTTCACATAATCTTTATTTTATTCAGCTAGCATTTTGGGTTTGGTACCCATAGTTTATTTTTTTTTTTGTATGAATAGATCATTAACCAAAGTGAGTTGGTAAATTTTTACGGAGGAAAGTTGACGTTACACATTAATGCTTTTTTTTATCAATAGATTTTTCACTATGAATGTAATGGGTCTGTTGCAAACTTTTGCTGCAATGGTTAAGAGTGTTTAATCCAATGTAAAATCGCCTGAAAAAGAAATGCTATAATCAACTCACAAGAGGCGTTTAATGAAATCCAAGATGGCGGATAAATATTGAGCAATTTGTATGCATGCAGTACGAACATCCAAAGATAGCCAACCTCACGATATTGATCACAATCAATCACAACGTAAACAAACATAACTTCTGTCTCCAGTGAGGTTGTCAAAGTTGGCCATCCTTGGATGTTCACGGTGCATGCTTACAGATTGCTCGATATTTATCCGCCATCTTGGATTTCATTAAACGCCTCTTGTGAGTTCATTATTGCATTATATGACTTTCTGATGCCACCAATGGACTTTTCAGGCGATTTTACATGAGATTGATCACTCTTAATTTGTTGTAGCAAAAGTTTGCAACAGACCCATTAAGACCTAGATGTTCAATTTTAATGGAGCTGTGTTAAACTTTGCATTATTTGAGAATGGAGCGTTAGTATTCGTATAAAAACTGGCAGTGAAAACAACGGGGCAACTGTGAACCACGAAAACCCATTTGTCAACTGGGTTAAAGCTTTTCAACCCTTAGATTCCCAAGCCGGGTCAAATTGACCCAAGGCATGCTTAAATCGTTTGCCCTGGATGGTCTATGGCAACAAAAAATTTGAGTTTTACAAAAGGTTTGAATTTTGCAGAGGTTACAAAATGTACTAAAACCGTGATAGTCCTTCAAAAACATCACAAACCAATGTACAGTAGAATCTCAATTATCCGGATTTCGCCGGACCAAAAATTTTGTCTGGATAATCGAAATTCGCTGAAAAACGCGATCTAGACGCTCTGAAATGCAGTCAGCAAAGATTTCTTAATAGCACCCCTTCAAAGGCAAAGTTATTCAACCTTAGTATGGTCATTCCTGCCGCGTAAATACGGAGCTACCCATTTTATAGGACATTGCGTTTTCTGGTTATTTTCTTCTTTTTTTTCAAACAATATTAAGGAGAAATTTGGTTAAATTTGTTGCCAGACCACGAATATTGTCCGGATAATTGAAATTCACGGACAACCGAAATCTGGATAGTCGGAAAAAAAAACACATTGAAAGTATGGAGATTTCGCCGGGACCGGCCCGAAAATCCGGATAGCCGAAATATCCGGATAATCAAGATTCTACCGTATTTTAAACACGGGTCAAATTGACCTGACTTGGGACTAAGTGTGTAAAAAAAGTGTTGGGAATCTAAGGATTAAGAATAAAGTGATTTTGGCAAAAAAACAAAAAAATCTTTTTTAAAGTATTAAATCATCGAACAAGTATCCAGAGTTTTAAGTCTCACCGTTGTTTCCACTTTTGCTTTTTACGCAAGTGACAACACTCTATCCGTCTATTTCAAATGTTTGGAGCAGCTTCATTGTATGATTTTTTTTTTAGTGTTTGTACTGTTTGTACAGATATTTCTTTTGGTTATCAATTTGAATAGGTTAGGTATTTTGTATTTATTTATTTTTTCACTATCCAACTGTGATATATTTGATTATTACCTTTATTATTATACTCCATTCTTGTACTTAACGGGTGAACTGTGTATCATCTGGTGGCAGAAAATTGCTGGCTAAGAAGCAGGGGCTGGCTTTTCTTTGTTCTTTGTTTTTTATTTTTTTATCTTTTTTATAAGTAGAAATATTATGGCTCGTTTCATAAGGCTATGAAGGTGTTTTAGAATCATTTATAGAAAGGAAAAAAGAAAAACTTTGAAAAAAAAAATTGAAAATAAAATGGTTTTCCTTTTGAATCAAAATCCTGTTGGAAACATTTATATGCAGAACGTATGTCAAGCAGGTACTACTTACGGCTAGAAACAGTGAACGGCATTTATTTTTTATCTGTAAACAAAACCTCAGTCAAAGAAGTAAAGGAAAGGTGTTGAAAGTAGGGTTGCAAACTGAAATGATTTTTGGAACCAGAGGGCCGATCATTTACTTCATTGTTAAACCGATCGATCATTTACTTCATCGTTAAACCGATCGATCATTTACTTCATCGTTAAACCGATCGTTTAAAACTGTCTACGAGTGATGCTATTGGTCGAAAATTGTAAAACTTGGCTGTTGCTATGGTAACCATCGTTAAGAGTCTCGTGTTATAAAGGCTATTCATGAGTAACCTTTAAAAAATGGACACTATAACGATGGTTACCATAGTGACTGCTAAGTTTTACAATATTCGACCAATGGAATCACTCATACACAGTCTTAACGATAGGTTTAACGATGAAGTAAATGATCGGCTCGCCGGGGGGGATTACGGAGGATCATACCGTAGTCGTAATCGTAATTAGATCGAATGGATTATCAGAGTTTTGAAGAAGAAGAAATTAGTTACTAGCATTTTATTTCTTCTTCTTCAGATTTGAACAGATTTTGATCATCTTTTCGATTTGCTGACGATTTAGATTGGTTATCTATTCAAGTATGCTAAAACAACCGTGATCACCCATCAGATCTTGTAACAGTTATTTGTACCTACTGCACCAAGTGAAGCAAATACTGTGTTTTTTTTTACAGCTTCTAGGTGTTTCTGTGCTGAGTTTTTTATTTTCTAAGACTAGAAACTAACTATTGACTAGACTGATAATGGTGCCGAAGATGCTCTTGGTAAAAATAGCATATAAATTGACTCTATTTCTAGGCTAAGGGTTTTTTTGACTGACGAGTTGTACTTGTTTGACTGTTTTGTCTGTGTTTTACTGACAGCAGTGGGTCTTGATGTTGAGTCTCTCTTAAACGCTTATATGCTTTAAATCCTGTCATATTCTTTTACTTTGAGACTTTTTGCTCCTAAGTCTAACCGCTTTTTAGGATCAGACACTTCAAATGTATTAAATCTCTCAACGCATGAATTAAGTACCTATTCATAATGATATCAGAGTAAAGTATTTTACTATGTAGAACATTACATTCTTGAAAAAATAAGAAATTCACCATTTTTTTCCATGCTCCTCCGGGGCCCATTTCTCGCTCCCTCAAATTTGAAATAATTGTTACGAAAATGTTGATCGTTTTGTTCTGTTTGTTCATTTTTATCATTAATTTTTAAAGTATTTTTTAGCTTTAGTAAATATTTTAGATATTTATTTATTATTTATCCTCATTTGTGGATCGGTTTTGTAAATGGACTGTTTATAATGTACAAAAAAAAAAATCATGTCTAAAAGTATCTCTTTGCACTATCATTTAAATGTCAATAGGTAATTATTTTACTTATTTTTTATATTGTTATAATCATTATCTTGAAGTTATACCATTATGTATCAATTCATTTAGTCTCCATTTATTTTTTATCTTTATTTGATTAAACTTCAGATTGTACCAATTACTATTTGGCACTCGTAGAGAGAATTTTGTGTTGAACTTCTATATACTTCTGATTTGTTCAATACCACTCATTATTTAATTTTCCAATTAATCGCATTCACTTTTTTACACAACTAAATTTCACTGCTCGCCTGAAAAAAAAAAAAAAAAAAAAAATTCTTGATTTTTTTTTTTTGTCAGCTGGACTTTACTATTTTTACTGCTTTTCTATGAATCCTCTTCTTTAAAATGCCTTTTAGTGACACTGTAGGAAATCGCCTTCCTTTTAGTCAAATGATTGATTAATACTTGTCCTGTGTGTGATGAGGCGCAGAGATAAGATACCGCGGCAATTCTTTGCCTGCAACTACTCTTGCAAACTGAGCTTTAGTTACTTTTTCATTCATCCTTTGAAAAAGAGTCTAAGTGTTGCGAGTTGAAGAACCTCTTAAACCCTAACTCAAAAATAGCAGTTCTAATTTACACTAAACAAGCACTTGATAAGGGCTCTCAATAATCGTATCAAAATTTGTTCTAGCATTGCCATAAAATAATTTAAACTGTTGATAAAAAAAAACTGTAGGGTGAAGGAAAAGATCATTTGCATTCTGATGATATCGACCTGTATATCGTGTTGCTAACTTGTACATTAGTAATGTAAATCAAAATTAAAAGGTACTTTTATTCCGTGTTCTTATTTCGCGGGGCTTTTTGCAAAATGTGCTGAGCGTTTACGTGTGGTTTTAAATGGCCGTACGTGTTCACCCATCATCCACGAGCAGGACTGTTGGTACGGAACATTTATACAGCCAAGGTCCCTTTCTCTTTTTGAACTAAGTCGACTCTGGCGCTCTCTAGCTAACAAATATTGAACTAAATTTGAGCAATTCTAGTCCGCCAAGGTATGCAGAACAAATTTTCACGAAAATAGCGTTTTTCCAAATTTTGACCCCATCACATTTTTGGTTCTTCTGAAAATTTTGCTCCAACCAGTTAAGTTCCCTTTTCCCTGGATATATCATATATGATGACTATAGTGAATATATTTCTCAATAAAATCAATTTATTCGATGAATATAATTTGGTTGTTTGACATACTAAGGGCTGATCTTAGCCTCTGTCATATTCAGTATTGAATAGCTATCGCCTGATTTTGAACTGGTGCTGAGTGACACTGACTTCGCCAAAATACCAAAATCAGCACTCAATGCAATAATTCCTTAATTTAATACACGAAAATATATTAATGTAATTAAGGTACCTACTTTTAAACTCCAAACCAGAATATAAAAATGAAAACTGAACATCGAATCCTCCGTCTTACAACTTTTATTTTTTCTACTTTTGTGTCCATTTTGAAATTCTATGAAGCTCAGCGTAACTAAGTGAGTTTTACTCTGTAGGTTTAATCATAATCTGAAAAAACATCCATTGTCAATTAGCTTTACTAATTTTTTTTTTATTTTTTATTTTTATAAACACTCTAAACATTAGAAAAGTTTTGACTCACCTCATTAAAGTGGCTTTAAAATCTGTACCATCCATCATAGTCTAATTCTCTCAGGTACTTTTACAATGTAAGCTTCTCTATTCATGCAGCCTAAGTGCAGAAATAATTTTTTACTCTGTGATTTCATTGGTTATTTGTCTCTCGAAATGATTCATTGAGATTTGAGTCAGTCGACAGTCAGTGAGTCTAGTCATTTTGATTCACTGACTTAATAACAACTAGGGTTGTGCGGTACTGATTTCGGTATTTTTTCGGTATTTAGCTATATCTCTGACTGAAGCCTCTAAACGAGTGAGACTGATAAAACTGCCGTGGGTGACGGAAGTCAGAAGCCAACTTAATACTGTGAAACTGTCACAGTAGCATTTCTATATCATAATACCTTTCAATTCCCTTAAAGTTATGTAAAATACCGAACTGGCTGATTTTTTCGGTATTTTACATAACTTTTAGGAAATTCGAAGGTACTATGATGCGGGAATGCTATGTATCAATACTTTGACAGTTTTATAGTGTTTAGTTGGCTTCTGGCTTACGTCACCCACGGCAGTTTTATCAGTCTCACTCATTTAGAGGCTGCAGTCAAAGACAGAGCTAAATACCGAAAAAATACCGAAATCAGTACCGCACAACCCTATAGATGATTCACTTGTGAAACAGGGTTCACACAGTTAAAAAGGAGCGTTAAAGTGGTCATTTTTTTCAGTGCTCGGTATTTTTGTCGTCTGCCTTTTGATAATATTTGACAATATCTTTCTCCAAAACTCCTTATTAACAATGTGACCACTGCTGAAGAAAATTTGGGCTCTTTTATTTAAACCATCTAATGTCTATAACCACTCAACAACTAGTTGCCTTTTTTTTGTGTCATATAAATTTTATAATCTTGAATTTTTGTAAAGCTGTAAAATTTTACCCTGAATGTTCATATTTTTGCTAGTTGTAGTCAATTTTGTATTATTTTTACATTTTTCGAAACCAGCGCTTACGGTCTGCCAAATCATTTTGTACAGGTTTATTGTCCTCTATTGTATCCATGTTTATATTTGTAAAGTTTTTGCTGTCATAGTGGAAGTGCAGGAATTAAAGTTGTTTAATTAAAGGTACTTGGGTAGGTATAGGTACAGTAGGTGTATTTAAAAATGTCAGTTGACGCTTTCAATTTTGACACCTGTACTACCTGTAGGCCACCTGCAATACTTATCATAATGAATTTGAGTAAAATTTTGTTAAAAGGGCATTTATCTATTTACGCCCTTACTGTTGGGATTGTTTAATTGAGATCCTGGAATCATGTGCTATCGGAGTATAAATAGTTTGTACCATGTTGGGCAAATAATGGGTCTGTTGCGTACTTTTGCTACATCAATATAACTCATTGTTTCTAATGTAAAATTCTGCGAAAATAACGATGCGCACATTAAAAACTTTCAAAATCCACTCATTAACTCAGAAAATACCTTTCATTTCAAACAACCCGAGCTACACTAGACACTATATCACCAACTTATAACTACATACATGGAACCATCTCGTTTCTGTAAACATGAACAGAACTTACAAACATTGGAATGTTCCGTTTAGATGCGTACATTTCTTATATTATTTTGTAATCTTTGATAAACCGAAAAGACCAGACAGCAAATGCAGCCAATAATTCATGTATTTAGAAGGGAATCCCATCATTTTGTAGTTACGATATTGTTTACTTATGCATGGTGGTTCCGTCTATGTACCAGTAAACTGGTGCAAATAGTGCCTAGTGTAGCGCGGGCTGTTTGAAATTGAAGTGATTTCCTGAGTTAATGAGTGGATTTTGAACGTTTTTAATGTGCGCATCGTTATTTTTGCGGAATTCTACATAAGAATCAAGGTTCTATATTGTTGCAGCAAAAGTATGCAACTGACCCATTTTTACATTTTTATGGCAGAGTGTAGTGTTCCAGTCTATTAGGCTTGATTTTCTATTCATTTTTCAAAAATACAGATTTTTGATCGTAGTAATGTTAGAAAAATTCATAATCGGCGAAAGGGCGTGTAAATTGTTATATAAAACAATCTGTCATTTACAGCCCGGATAAAGTAAACCTCTGAAATGTTGCACAAAGGCCATTGAATATTTATTCTTTAAACTTTTTTTTTATTTTTTTGAAAAATGCTGATTGTGTACTTTTGAAAATATGGACCACTAGACTTTCAATTGTGTTTTTGTCAAAACTATGAATTTCTTCATATGCTCTTTTACGGAAAAATTACTCTATTCCAACATTGCAGGTTGCCTAGTTGTGCCAAAGTGTAAGGTATTGACTATTGACTGACCTTATTCAATTTGCCGACTGTACCTACTCCTGAAAATAGTGTGCATGTTTCAAATACTCGGAGTGAGTTGTAATTTTTACAATTGCTAAGAACACTCATAGATGTTGCTTCGAGAAAGTGAATAATTGTGAGCATTTAGACTGAGGTCTTTTTTTATTATTATTATTATATCTGATTGTAAAATTTGGATGTTATTTTATTTCTGATGGAGGAGGACACACTTTTGTCCAATATATGTGAACCTGACTGCGAGCTGAAGGCTGTGAGTGTGGAAAGAACTTTCCACGGTGGATGGAGTAGATGGTGCATAAATCGTAGCGGTTTTTAGTTCAACCCACAAAGTAAGAGTATAAAATGCATACCAAGGCTAAAGTAAAACCGTGACCTTAGTTTGAATTTTGATGGATACCAACCATTGTTACCCTGATCTAGTCTCCAGTGATATATTTAGACATCTCTGAAACCTCCCTTTTTTGAATTATTTTTTGCATCCCTGGAAATCTAAAGCTTATTAGAATTGAGGTATCTATTCATGATGGGGGTTTCTCTAATTTTAAAAGTTTTCTAGTATTATTTGAACTGTAACTGAAATTCCCTCTAAATTTAGCATAGTTTCGAAAGATTTCAAGAAGGGTGTCGGAAGTAAGTGAATCGCAGGAATCAGTAGCGCACCGAGAGTTTCTTCATCTCTCTCTTTTTTCCTTTAAAAAACGTATGTTAGACAAGGATGGACAAGGGGATAAAACCCCCTCTTTCTGTCCTTTTCCTACTTATACATTCAAATGGGAAATGAGAGAGAAGGAAGAGATCCTGGTTGAGCAAGTGGCAGGAATCATTTAGGGAGGACAAGAGGAAGTGATCCAGATTCCATTATAAAAAATAATCAGAAATCCATTTTTTCCATAGGAAATGAAAGCTTGCTAAAAAGAAGAATCTGTTCAGTATGAATGTGTCGGGTAGAACTTACAACTAAGGTGAATCCTCTGCATTTAGTGCTGATTTCTGCCTCCAGAGCAGTGGCGGCTCGTGCAATGTGGCAACAACGTACTTTCTCCATTTAAACCTATGTAAAACAATCGATCTTCAGGAGATGCAATTGTACCCCCAATATATCGATACTTTTGTATGGATTTAAATGACAAAAAATCATGGTTGCCAAATTGCACGAGCCGCCACTGCTCCAGAGCGCCGTTGTTTGATTAATGTCAAATTACAGGCTAGAAATAATTTACATCTAAAGTTTCAGGTACAAAGTTAATATTCATCAGAAGAATGTCTTTTGCAAAATATCTCTTTAATGACTTTAAACCCAAGATTGAAAGTACAATAAATGAATTATTGCTTTTCGATACCAGAATCGATTTGAGGTATTCCGTTTTTTGATGCCTTCAGCCTTAGTTTTGAAGTTATTGCCTGTATATTTTGCTGAGACATTCTTCGCATGAATAATTAGTGTAGTTTTCTTAAATATAAAATACTTTCGGCCTGTAATGAGGCTCTTGCTAAGTTCTGCTATTGAACAATTAGTTCTTGTGTAAAATCCGGAAAAAATCATGACAAGCGCGTTGAAAAGTTATAAAATTTGCTCACAGATTCACATTAGCCCTGTTTATGCAAGCCCTTTCCACCTTGGCTATCATTTCAAATAACTTAGAGGTGTCCAGAGTGAGGATTCGGCGCTTTTCTTGCGAAGGTGATATCGCTTAAATTTTACATCCGCTCTTTTCTTTTCTCATCTAACAGCAGCAGGTCAAATTCAAGTTTTACTTTGTAATTCTAACCATGGTATTCTGCTCCAATTACTACCCACTTTTTCAAGTTACTTCACACTGTTAATTTATGTAACTTAGAAATAAATCTTAATCAATACAAGTTTGTATCCATCTTTTTCTTTTTCACAAAGCAAGAAATGTAGCATGTTACGTCCTTACGAAAGAATATGAAGGCGCTTCGAATGTACCAAAAAATGTTCGATAACTCGGCCGCTACTCGTTTTATCGTCGCGGGACCGGTTGCAATCGATTCCTCGGGTCGATCTACGTCGGAATCAACGGCTAAATCAAAAAATTTTCCCCACTCAAAATTGAAAAAAATCGTAATTCGTTTTCAACCCTCGAGTGGTCGCGTTTTATATAAAGACAAAATGAAGTAAGATGGTGAGGGGGAGAGGTTATCCGTAGGAAAATTTGAAATTTGACCCCTCCCCTTTCCTCGACCCCGCCCCCGATTTGTTTTGCTTGTTATAATAATAAATGTTTATTAAAAAAATTTTTCTTCTCATTTATTCGACTGGCGCCAAGGGTACGTTTTGGAAGCGTTTCTGAGCTACCATGCGCAAGTGCGCGCACACGCCAATCGAGGGGAGCGCGTGGGATGCGTTTTGGAAGCGTGTAAGTGTTTCTGAGCTACCAGGCGCAAGCGCGCGCACCCGCCAATCGAGGGGAGCGCGCGGGATGCGTTTTGGAAGCGTATAAGCGCTTCTGAGCTACCACGCGCAAGCGCGCGCACACGCCATTCGAGATGAGCGCGCGGGATGCGTTTTAGAAGCGTGTAGGCGCTTCTGAGCTACCACGCGCAAGCGCGCGTACACGCCAGTCGAGGGGAGCGCGCGGGATGCGTTTCTGAGCTTCCACGCGCAAGCGCGCGCACACACCAATCGAGGGGAGCGCGCGGGATGCGTTTTGGAAGCACGTGTAAGCGTTTCTGAGCTGCCACGCGCAAGTGCGTCAACACGCCAATCGAGGGGAGCGCGCGGGATGCGTTTTGGAAGCGTGTAAGTGTTTCTGAGCTACCAGGCGCAAGCGCCCGCACACGCCAGTTGAGGGGTACACGCGGGATGCGTTTTGGAAGCGTGTAAGTGTTTCTGAGCTACCACGCGCAAGCGCCAGTCGAGGGGAGCGCGCGGGATGCGTTTTGGAAGCGTTTCTGAGATTCCACGCGCAAGCGCGCGCACACGCCAATCGAGGGGAGCGCGCGGGATGCGTTTTGGAAGCGTGTAAGCGTTTCTGAGCTGCCACGCGCAAGCGCGCGCACACGCCAATCGAGGGGAGCGCGCGGGATGCGTTTTGGAAGCACGTGTAAGCGTTTCTGAGCTGCCACGCGCAAGCGCGCGCACACGCCAATCGAGGGGAGCGCGCGGGATGCGTTTTGGAAGCACGTGTAAGCGTTTCTGAGCTGCTACGCGCAAGCGCACGCACACGCCATTCGAGGGGAGCGCGCGGGATGCGTTTTGGAAGCGTGTAAGCGCTTCTGAGCTACCACGCGCAAGCGCGCGCACACGCCAGTCGAGGGGAGCGCGCGGGATGTGTTTCTGAGCTGCCACGCGCACACGCCAGTTGAGGAGTACACGCGGGATGCGTTTTGGAAGCGTGTAAGTGTTTCTGAGCTACCACGCGCAAGCGCGCGCACACGCCAGTCGAGGGGAGCGCGCGGGATGCGTTTTGGAAGCGTTTCTGAGATTCCACGCGCAAGCGCGCGCACACGCCAATCGAGGGGAGCGCGCGGGATGCGTTTTGGAAGCGTGTAAGCGTTTCTGAGCTGCCACGCGCAAGCGCGCGCACACGCCAGTCGAGGGGAGCGCGCGGGAGGGGTTTTGGAAGCGTGTAAGCGCTTCTGAGCTACCACGCGCAAGCGCGCGCACACGCCAGTCAATGGGAGCGCGCGGGATGCGTTTCTGAGCTTCCACGCGCAAGCGCGCGCACATGCCAATCGAGGGGAGCGCGCGGGATGCGTTTTGGAAGCGATTCTGAGCTGCCACGCGCAAGCGCGCGCACACGCCAATCGAGGGGAGCGCGCGGGATGCGTTTTGGAAGCGTGTAAGCGTTTCTGAGCTGCCACGCGCAAGCGCGCGCACAGGCCAATCGAGGGGAGCGCGCGGGATGCGTTTTGGAAGCGTGTAAGCGTTTCTGAGCTGCCACGCGCAAGCGCGCGCACACGCCAGTTAAGGGGAGCGCGCGGGATGCGTTTTGGAAGCGTGTAAGTGTTTCTGAGCTAGGACGCGCCAAGATCCATACATCTTGGCACGCGCAAGCGCGCGCACAGGCCAATGTAGGGGAGCGCGCGGGATGCGTTTTAGAAGCGTGTAAGTGTTTATGAGCTCCCATGCGCAAGCACGCGCACACGCCAATAGAGGGGAGCGCGCGGGATGCGTTTTGGAAGCTTGTTAGTGTTTCTGAGCTACCAAGCGCAAGCGCGCGCACACGCCAATCGAGGGGAGCGCGCGGGATGCGTTTTAGAAGCGTGTAAGTGTTTATGAGCTCCCATGCGCAAGCACGCGCACACGCCAATAGAGGGGAGCGCGCGGGATGCGTTTTGGAAGCTTGTTAGTGTTTCTGAGCTACCAAGCGCAAGCGCGCGCACACGCCAGTCGAGGGGAGCGCGCGGGATGCGTTTCTGAGCTTCCACGGGCAAGCGCGCGCACACGCCAATCGAGGGGAGCGCGCGGGATGCGTTTTGGAAGCGTGTAAGCGTTTCTGAGCTTCCACGCGCAAGCGCGCGCACACGCCAATCGAGGGGAGCGCGCGGGATGCGTTTTGGAAGCGTGTAAGTGTTTCTGAGCTACCAGGCGCAAGTGCGCGCACACGCCAATCGAGGGGAGCGCGCGGGATGCGTTTTGGAAGCGTGTAAGCGCTTCTGAGCTACCACGCGCAAGCGCGCGCACACGCCATTCGAGGGGAGCGCGCGGGATGCGTTTTGGAAGCGTTTCTGAGCTACCATGCGCAAGCGCGCGCACACGCCAATCGAGGGGAGCGCGCGGGATGCGTTTCTGAGCTTCCACGCGCAAGCGCGCGCACACGCCAATCGAGGGGAGCGCGCGGGATGCGTTTTGGAAGCGATTCTGAGCTGCCACGCGCAAGCGCGCGCACACGCCAATTGAGGGGAGCGCGCGGGATGCGTTTTGGAAGCGTGTAAGCGTTTCTGAGCTGCCTCGCGCAAGCGCGCGCACACGCCAATCGAGGGGAGCGCGCGGGATGCGTTTTGGAAGCGTGTAAGCGCTTCTGAGCTACCACGCGCAAGCGCGCGCACACGCCAATTGAGGGGAGCGCGCGGGATGCGGTTTGGAAGCGTGTAAGAGTTTCTGAGCTGCCTCGCGCAAGCGCGCGCACACGCCATGCGAGGGGAGCGCGCGGGATGCGTTTTGGAAGCGTTTCTGAGCTACCATGCGCAAGCGCGCGCACACACCAATGGAGGGGAGCGCGCGGGATGCGTTTTGGAAGCGTGTAGGCGCTTTTGAGCTACCACGCGCAAGCGCGCGAGCGTAATCGTACTAACCGTTTGAGAGTCTAAAATAGAGCTTGTAGATTAGTAGGACCCCCTTCATAAGACTTTAATAGTATTTTTTCTATTTTTAAAGATTGGGTACGAATACCGGCAGATTGGCTTCGCCCGTGATCCGCTGATTCACTGTCGTTTCTCATTAATTTCTTTACCAAGGGGTGTTTTTTTTTGGTTACGCAGTCATTTGACCTCTTTACTTCCATGTACTCAAAATATTAGAAGAAATCACAGTTAATGGCTGCTAGTTATGCAGTTTGTACAGCGGCAACACTGCAGACCGCTAAGCAACCAGCCACTAACCGTGATTTCTTCTTATATTTTGAGTTAAAATTGTGTGTACATGAAGGTAAATACGCCTAAAGACTGCACAAACAAAAAAACACCCCGTGGTAAAGAAATTAATGAGAAACGACAGTGAATCAGCGGATCTGCCGATCTGCCGGTATTTTTTACCCAATCTTTAAAAATAATTTAAAAATAGAACAAATAATATTAAAGCCTTATGAATGGGCTTACTAATCTACAAGCTCTATTTAAGATGATTCCAGGGTCGATTAGTTCCAACTTTGGACACCACGTCGCGCTGCTCGAAAAGTCAACAGTTTTTGGCTAAAATTGACGAATTCACGCTAAAAACACGAATTTCAGGAACGTCAGCACCTGCGAGCATACTTCAGGAAGATACCCTGAAAGTTTCAGGCTGAAACACTCAAAAATAAAGCCGGAAATTATGAAAAACGAAACTTCCCGTAAGCTGCAATGAGTGCGAGTGAGGCAGATAGACGTATCATCACTCGTGCTCACTCTCACTCACTAAGCTTATGGCGAAACGAATTTCATAATTTACGGCTTTAATTTTGAACCAATTTTGCTCATTTTGGGCTCAAAAAATCCATAAAAAAATTGTGCAGGTGCTGACGTTAATGGATTTTGCGTTTTATCTATGGTTTCAGTTTAAAACGCCGAAAACACGACTTTTCCAAAAAGCGACTAGTGGCGCTATCCATCGGATTGAAATCTGGAAAAGTTTCGCCTGGAATCACCTTAAGACTCTCATACAGTTAGTTTTATTGAAATCATCTTGTGTTGCCGGAACTTTACACTTAGAGTGAGTGCTTTCTCCCATTTAAACACACGTTAATTTGAACTCCCGCTCCTTTCCGTCCCTATGCGCAGAACGGACGCGTTTTCGCAACCGGAGTGACTGACCTGTAGTACATGGACCTTGTTGTGAATCCTCATCTGATGAATAACTTCATCCATGGAACATCCCCATTCCATTTCTTTTTTTTTTGTTAAAAAGGACAAAACACATTGCCACCAGATTGCATGCTACTTTACTAAAGGTCTCGGCAACTTCACTGCTTAACAGGCACCACTATCAGCAAAGGAATAAAATAGTTGGACAGAACCAACATCAAAGAGGCAAAGAGTGGTTTAGAAAAAGAGGCAAAGAGTAGTTTGAAAGAAAAAGAAAGTTGTAAGAGCCGGAATTTAAAAAACACATTTTATTGCTCTAAGTTTAAAGTTTGCAGTACATATTAATTTTAATTACAGCATAGTCTTATGAGCACCAATCGATGATGACAAGGCAACTAGAAATTAGAAAAAAAAGGGGGAAAGGAGAAAAGTTACAATGAACGGGAGTTTCTCTGATACAGTGGACTAATTTAAAAATTGTAAAGGGCTTAATCTACTATGGGGTATTTACAAAGTGATTTGGGGAAAAGGAAGGGGGGGAGCGGGGAGTGAGGGAGGGCAACATATGATGAATACTTTCATAAAATGACTTACAATCATGACATAAACATACAACAGACTAATGGTTATTAATCTGATAATTTACAAGAAAAGGCAATAAAATGACAATAATTAATACAATCGATGGATGAAAGAAAGGCATCGAAAAAAAAAAAAAAAAAAATACAGTAAAAATACCAAGTTATGAGACTTGAAAAACAATATTATATAATTCACAATCTGAGTCATAAAATGAATGAAAGTTTTAATTAAAAATCGATGGATGAAAGAATAAATAAAATTATCTTAAAAATAAATTAAAAAATTGCGGTTCGACACAAGTATTATGCATTGCAGTGGAATTAGGTACCCCTGGGTATCAAAATCTGTACTTGAAACAACCATAAAATCATGCATTAACAAACAAACAAACAAGCAAACAAAGGAGGTACAAAATAAGGCATCAAATGAGGAGTACCTGATCTACAATGTTTGACCAAAAAGACAATAAGGGACAGAATTGAGAAAAACTATTTTATATTATCACCACTTTCCAATTTTCCAACCTTCGGCATCCTTTAATGTCCTTGTCTTATTACTAATAAAAACCCAATCAGCTTGCTTGATCAGGAGGCCGATCATTTACTTCATCGTTAAACTGATCGTTAAGACTGTGTATGAGTGATGCTATTGGTCGCACATTGTGAAACTTAGCCGTTGCTATGGTAACCATCGTTATAGTGTCCGTTTTTTAAAGGTAACTCATGAATAGCCTTTATAAAAAGAGTCTCTTAACAATGGTTACCATAACAACAGCCAAGTTTTACAATTTTCGACCTATAGCATCACTTGTAGACAGTTTTAACGTTCGGTTTAACGATAAAGTAAATGATCGGCCCGCTGGACTTCGTAGTGAAACTGATAGACGAAACTAACAACAAGTGACGCTGTTGGGTGAGAGACCGATTTGGGGCAGATGTCTTTCAAAAACCACTGTCCAGTCGCTCGTTAAGTAAAGGTTGCTCCAGAGAGACCTTTACATAACGAGCGTCTGGACAATGGTTGTCAAAAGACTTCTGTCCCAAATCGGTCTCTCACCCGATCACGTCACTTGCACATATCCATCCATTTAACGATAAAGTCCCCGCTCAGCTCGATGTACTGCTCCATGTCTTTCTAAACAAGATTTATTCAAATCTCCTGTAAAGTTATAAAACTGCCCTTTATTCTCTTTCAGCAAAACACTGGTGTAACTGTAGATTAAAACTGACAATAAGAGGGGAAAACAGTTACAAAAAGTAAGACTTTTACCCAAGGTTTTCACACAAAACTTTTCCTTCATTAATTTAAGCTATGTGATTAAACCTTCACATTTAATTTTTGCGTTCAAATTTTCTTTCATGAAAATCACTCAATTCTTTTGACATTTTGCTTTATTCCTACTTGGTGTCTATTTTATCAGTCTGCAAGAAAGAAAGCTCTGATGCACATTTCCGAGGAGAATGGGACAAAGTCAAAGGCATATTGCGAGATTCGACAACGATGTATTTAGTCAAGTTAAAAGCCATGCAGAAGGTTGCATTGAGGGTGAAAAATATGCACCCAATAGTTTGATATTTCCATGGGTTTAAAATGGACAAAATTTAACGCTCTTAGATTGGGCGCTACGCCACTGCGCAAATCCGAAAAAACATGAATCCGAACACACTCTGAAGGAAAAATAAGCGTAAGTAGGTAAATGCAAAAACTACACAATATTGGACATTTTGTTAACACTGATAGAAAGGAGAAACAACCAATTGAGTATGAAAACAACCTGGAATAAAAGCAGAATCCACAGTGCGTACTTTCAATGCATTAAATAGACGATGGATGTAAATTGACTCATAAGAAAAGAATTGTTAAAAAAAATGCAGATAGAAGAGTTTCCGAAAAACTAACAAGGTCAAACATGCCTCTGGGCTGATGGTTTACTCAATCTTTGAACCAATCGTTAAGAATATTTAAGAGTACAGCTATTGGTCTAGAGTGGTAAGATTTGACTATTGCTATGGTAACCATCCTTAAATTGCTCGTTCTTAGTAGCTACCTATGAGTAGCTTTTAGAAAACTGAAGCGAACAAAAAACTTAATAATGGTTACTAAAGCAGCAACCAAGTCATAAAATGTTCGACCAATAGCATTGTCACTCATAAACAATCTTGACTATCGGTATAGTGTAAAAGTAAATGATTGGTCTCCTGACAAGGATATGGAATATGCAATATTCATAATACATTTGTTAATTAGTACCTTAAGGTGATTCTTCTGCGTTTAGTGCCGATTTCTGCCACCAGAGCGCTACCGTTCAATTAATGTCAAATTACAGGCCGAAAGTAATTTATATTTAAGAAAACGGAGTGTCAGTTACTAGATAATCATCTGAAGAAGTGTCTGTAAAATATCTCATCAATAACTTCAAAAATAAGGCTGAAAGTACCAAAAAATGAAATACCGCTAATCGATTCTTGTATCGAAATGCGACAACTCATTTTTTGGTACTTTAAGCCTTATTTTTGAAGTTACTGACGAGGTATTTTGCAGAGACATTCTTCAGATGATTATCTAGTAACTGACACTCCGTTTTCTCAAATATAAATTACTTTCGGTCTGCAATTTGACATTAATCGACCGGTAGTGCTCTGGTCTCAGAAATTGGCACTAAATGCTGAATAATCACCTTAAGTGTTTTGCATACTTCAAACCCCAAGAGAGGCATATTTGTCTCAACTAGTACTTCATTACACCTCAACACTGAAAGAGCAGAACTGACGTCAACGTATCCGTAACAGCAAACATCACAAATTGATCAGCTATAATTCCCGTTACAGAAATTGTGATGTCAACATAATTTTTGAAAAATTAAAATTGATTCTCTTCATAATGATGCGATACATCCCTATCTATACTTTGCAGAAAAGAGTTTTCATTAAAAGTCAAGAAATTTCACTTTACTGAGTGTCCACAATGAAAAAAAAATCAATGCAGAAAGAGAAGAAGAAAATAAAAGATACAATCTCTACGGCGAAGACACTTGTGGTTCATCCATAATATGTTCAATGAGAATGTTGTGTCAGAGAAAATATCCACAAATAGTACGATCCAAGAATAAAACCAATGAATTAAAAGTCTTTTTAAGTAAAACATCACCAGTAAACTGAATTAGACTTAAATCCGAATTTTCGGAATTCCGTCGTTCTTTAAGCAAATAAAACAAAACAAAAACTAGATGACAACCGCAACACAAGGAATCCAATGTCCAAAAGAAAATGATACCCAATTTGATTTCCGTTTCCAGAAAAGTTTTAAGTTTAAATGAGGCAATCTTCAATGAAACCTTTGTTTGATATTGATTTTGTTTGATATCAAAATTATGCAACGATTTTGCAACGAAAATATATAATGGCCTTTAAAAAATGCTCATTAAAAAATACATAATAATAATGATTACAAAAAAATACCATCAAATTTTAAAGTTTCAGGAATTAATTTTCTTTATTGCAAAATAAACACAAAAAGCTCAGAATACAAAGGGTACAAGTGCTCTTTTTAGGCTTCTGAGATAATCAAAGTTCAACTCTCTATAGCACGGTAACTACTACGATTTAGCAAAAATCCTATTATGCTCATGTTCATAAGTATTCTAGAAGCATTTTCTACAGTTAGCTATCTTAATTTCTTTTAGACCATGTGTACAGTGAGCTTTTTGTAAGTTGTTTAAAGTTGAGCAAAATAAGCTTGACAGCTTTGAAGCTGCCCTGAGAATAGGCATTAGGCACTTTGAAATTGAGTCTTACAGGTTTCTTGATGATCTTTCACACAGACCTTTCCGTTTCCTTATTTTTAAGGAGCGATCACAACTTATCCAAATTTATTTTAAATTTAAACGATGACTATCTAAACCTAAACATCTAAGGTTTACCGATTGGATATGTTCGTTCTTTATGAATATTGGTCAGACATCTGATTGATTAGCAAATCGATGCTTGAGAAGATATTATTATTGCTGGATGAGCAGGCTCTTTTGATTTTAATATATGAGAAAAACAGCCGGGCAATCACACCATCAAAGTACGGCTGTGAACCCAACCAAACTATGAAGTTTAAAGGAAGGAAACAAAGCCGGGCTTGCTGATCAGAAGGTCAGGAAAGGATTGATCAATCTTATACAATGATTTTCAGTTATCTTTCACTCGAAAAAAACTTGCCTCGAGGTCTGTAGAAACAATTACTCTTTGGCATCTCTCTGAAAAAGTTTCAATAAAATACAAAATTGTTTCGAAAAACGATTAAACGGCCTCCTTAATTCTGCAATGATCAAACTGATCCAATCAATTTTCAGGATACAAAAAGTAACATCACGCTTGTGAACATGAATTCAAACAATGATTTCAACTTGAAATCGTTTTGAAATATAAAATTAGCGTGGGTTAGTCTCCACAATAAATAGGAACGATAACATAAAATTGTTTAAGTACGATAATTTAAAAAAAAAAAAAAAAAAACAAGAAAACAAAAACAATCCAAAATGAAATGTTCCATGATACAAATTTCACGTGCAATACTTGGTGTGATCCACATGGTACGCTTATTTTCGATGATCAAATTTTAAATTTATTTCATTCTTTTCTTTTCGTTTGTATGTACAGAAGATTTTCGATTCAATTTACAATAAGGTTTTCTTTTTTTTCTCTTCTTCATCTTGTACCCCTGAACCGAAAGAGAAATGGCATAAAAAAAAAAAATATTATTGACATCAAGCCAAATAACTGGGTAACTTCATCACAAACTGGTAATCATACTTAAAATCGGAATCAGAGGGTTCACATTTCAGGGAATAGAAATCTAACATTCGACTCACTTAAGGGCAACTCCACAGTCTTACCGCGTACGCCAAAAATTACATAGAAATTACATCAAGGAAACGTCTGAAGCTACCAAATGAACAAGTATTTCTGTTAAAGGCAATTCTTTGAGAGTTCTACAATAACAAGCCGTAACTTAAATGAATCATTAAAATTATAAAGCTTTTAAAGTGATTCTTCGGCATTTAGTGCCAATTTCTGCCACCAGAGCGCTCCCGTTCGATTAATGTCAAATTACAGGCCGAAAGTAATTTATATTTAAGAAAATGGAGTGTCAGTTACTAGATAATCATCAGAAGAATGTCTCTGCAAAATACCTCGTCAATAACTTCAAAAATAAGGCTGAAAGTACCAAAAAATGAAGTATCGCATCTATTTGCAATATGCCATTTTGTGGTAATTTCAGCCTTATTTTTGAAGTTATTGACAAGATATTCTGCAGAGAAATTCTTCAGATGACTATCTAGAAACTGACACTCTGTTTTCTAAAATATAAATTACTTTCGGCCTTTAATTTTACATTAATGGAGCGGTAGCACTCTGGTGGCAGAAATCGGCACTAAACGCTGAAAAATCACCTTGAAGAGTCAAAACAGGCAAAATGACTAGACAAAACGACCATAGTCATTCCATCATGGCGGCATGATCTTTTGACTCCTTAGAAGCTGTGTGCTTTCAAAGAATCATGAAATTTTCAGTTTTGTTTGGTTGAGATTGGTGAAAGAAACACTTTTAACAGAAATATTTATTTGTTCGATGACTTTAAACATTTTAATGATGCAATTTTTATGATGAATATCAGCATAAGTAAAAAGTCCCGTTACCGTGAAATTACCCTTGAAAGGACCCTGGCACAGAGCACATTTCTTGTGGCAGTCACTGTACAATGACTGTACAAGCATCATCAAAAAACCATTGTACACCTATTGCCACAAGGAATGCATGGGGTTCTTTCAAAACATTTCACCTTCAAGGCAAAAAAATACCGAAATACAAAACGTACAAAAATAAAAATCAAACAATGAAAAAGATTATGCCCTGGAGATGAAAAAAAAACTCTGACATACATACAAATGAACATAAAATTTTCCCTACGTCATCAGTGAAAATCGATGATGCGTGTAGTGAGGCATTTGAACCATTTATTCATTCCCTTAACATGTGAACACTCTGAGCATACTTAAAACCTAGTCAGCTAAAATAAATACGAAAAAAATAAAAATAAATATATGAACAATAAATACAGAAATATCATAAATACAACATATTATGAACAATATACAGGCCTGATACAGAATAAAACCACAGTTTCATTTTGCTGGTAAAGTGGCTGATCGTTGTTGAGCAGATGAATACGGCTTCATGGTAGATCTCGTTGATTCCCTAGAAAATAAAGAAATTATCTTTAGTTTAGTTTAGTTGCTTTAATGGTACATTCAGGCTTAATACAAATAAAACAGAACTACGCATAGGTACAAAGAAAATCTACATAGAAAACAATGACAATAAAGAATATCAGTAAATAACAGTTAAAGTAATCGGTTCAAAAATCAAATAAAATAAAAATAGAAATGGGTCATCTTTATATGCTAAAGAATATTCTGGATGAGACCCCCAGACCCCTGGATAGTATTCTAGGGGAGACTCCCAGACCCCCCTTAAGGGATTAATTTTACAGTGGGTTGGTCACTGAATGTTTTTGCATATTTTAATCGAAATTTAAACAGTTATATTAGAAACGTTCAAATTTTTCATTTTCCAAATTTACTCATTTTCTCATTGGTTTCAATGGAAACCTTTTACCCTCCGTAACTTGCTTGAAATTTAAAATTTCGAAAAAACAAAAAAAAATTCTTCTGAGGAATGTTATAATCAACTAGAGGCCGGTGGCCGCTTCGCGGCCAAGCGTTCCGTTTCGCGTCTTGCGCGTGATTTTGTTTATTCAAGCTAAGACTTTGACTTGATATCCACTCCCTAACTCCGTTTGCTATTCGCCCATCTAATCCTGCTCCAAAGGACGAAATCTAAAAACTTACTCTTTTATTCCTGCAATACTAAAGTGGTATTTTCTCATGTACACCAAATGTTTAGAAGACAGGAGTCATCATTTGGAAGGGGCATAAATAGCATAACCCCCCGTCCCCCCCACCCACTTGCATGAAACTTAACCAATTTAGGGGTGGTCGTTCTCAAGAGGGCCCGATCCAAAACCGTCAATTTTTTTTGGCGCTCATGGAGCCGCCGAAACCCTTAGAATCGGCGCATTTGGATGCACCGTATTAGCGCATCTGGATTATACGATTTAGAACAGTACAGAGAAAAGAAGGGAAGGACGATTCAATCTGTCTACAAATCGGCATTTAATCATTTTTTGAGTCTACTCCTTCACTCTCAGTCCTTTTAGTGCTAGATTCTTCAAAATCCGTAAAGTTTTAGTGGCTGAAGAGGTAATTTTTCTATACTGTGTAGTGTGTACCAGTAAACCCTCCTGTGTTAGAGTTCGTAGTTACTTAACTTGAGTTCGTAATTTCTGTACATTTCCCTTCTGGATGATTTTTCATTCCTAATATTGTTTTATCAATCTGCGCCATCATCAGTGTCTATTAAATACTGTGATTGTGGTGAAACCCGCCCGCCGTTAACTCAGGATGTCGGATCGAGCCGACCACTGAAAGGATTCTGGTTAGTCATCATCAATTTTGTGAAGTACTCATCATGTCAGGCAAAGACTTCTAATACTATCTAGACTGGACATAACGCCTGCCCATTGAAACCGATCGGTATGCAACCACGATTACAGTATGTGCTAAGATTTTTGGAAATACATTGATTTAAATTGGAAAATGACTTTTTTGAAAAATTAATTAAAAATACTAAAAAAAAATATTTTTCCATAAAACTTGGTACCGTTTGAAAGCTCATGATATGCAGATTTCGGTTCGGGCCGGTTTTTAAACCGTTTTTTCAATCGTAAACATTCTACAGAGGCTCAAAGTTAGGTCAATTTTCCTCGCTTCTACGGGGTGTTCCACCGTTTGGGTACCCCGCTGAGACAACCTACATAGCTGTATATACTCAATTTTACGTAATCTATGTTATGATTAAAGTTATTTGTTTTGTGTGTCTCAATAACTTATCGCATAAATTTTATTTTTTTGAGCTGTAACCATTCAAAAAAAGTACAAAGAAAACAAGTTTATGAAACACCCTGTAGAAAATCGGTACCCAACTGTAAGCCCCTGTAGAATGTTCCTCGTTCAAAAATCACAAATAAAACCGGCCCGAACCGAAATCTGCATATCATGAGCTTTCAAACGGTACCAAGTATTATGGAAAAATATTTTTTTTAGTATTTTTAATTAATTTTTCAAAAAAGTCATTTTCCCATTTAAATCAATGTATTTCTGAAAATCTTAGCACATACTGTAATCGTGGATGCGGCGTAGCCAGGCGCAACATGCGATTTTTGTCCCACCCCAGGTATTCACTTTCCCCGCCCGAAAATCGGCCTTATGTCCAGTCTAGATAGTATTAGAAGTCTTTGATGTCAGGAGTGATTCCCTCTTATTCCTTTGTTTAGTCGCAGCACAATTCAGCCTTGAATCAGGATTCATCGTAAAATTCCTCTCTTTGAACCATCTGTGGTTTTTGCGCATTCTTCGGAATCTTAAAGGTGAGCTTGGAAGGGGAGGCAGAGAAAATGGCCTATAAGATTTGGGTCAAGATTTCTACGAACAGCACCTAGAGACTCATTCAGTTAAGTTCATGAAGTCGTATCGGAAAGTATTAGATGGCAGTTATATGAGGGGCCCTGTTTCTTCATCACACATTTTAGCATTTTTAGCTGCTGTGACTCGAAGTCGCTTACGGGAACACTTTCGGAAACGGACCGAACCGCCACAAGACGCAATGAGTGCGAGAGAGAAACCTTAAAACGCGAGAGGTCTCTCTTTCGCACTCGCAGTCCCTTACGGGAATGATTTGAGAAACGGACCAACACGCCATAAGACGCAATGAGTGCAAGAGAGCAACCTTGAAACGCGAGAGGTCTCTCTCTCGCACTCGCAGTTGCTTACGGGAACACTTTGGGAAACGGACCGAACCAGCATAAGACGCAATGAGTGCGAGAGAGAAACCTTGAAACGCGAGAGGTCTCTGTCTCGCACTCGCAGTCGCTTACGGGAATATTTTGGGAAACGGACAGAACCGCCATAAGACGCAATGAGTGCAAGAGAGAAACCTTAAAACGTGAGAGGTCTCTCTCTCTCTCGCACTCGCAGTCGCTTACGGGAATGATTTGGGAAACGGACCGAACCGCCATAAGACGCAATGAGTGCGAGCGAGAAACGCGAGAGGTCTCTCTCTCGCACTTGCAGCCGCTTACGAGATAAATTTGGGAAATGGACGGAACCGCCAAAGGACGCAATGAGTGCCAGTGAAAAACCTTAAAACGCGAGAGGTCTCTCTCTCGCAATCGCAGATGCTTACGGGAACACTTTGGGAAACGAACCGAACCGCCGTAAGACGCAATGAGTGCGAGAGAGAAACCTTGAAACGCGAGAGGTCTCTGTCTCGCACTCGCAGTCGCTTACGGGAATATTTTGGGAAACGGACCGAACCACCATAAGACGCAATGAGTGCGAGAGAGAAACCTTGAAACGCGAGAGGTCTCTCTCTCGCACTCGCAGTTGCTTACGGGAACACTTTGGGAAACGGACCGAACCACCACAAGACGCAATGAGTTCGAGAGAGAAACCTTGAAACGCTAGAGGTCTCTCTCTCTCGCACTCGCAGTCGCTTACGGGAACACTTTGGGAAACGGACCGAACCGCCATAAGACGCAATGAGTGCGAGAGAGAAACCTTGAAACGCGAGAGATGTCTCTCTCGCACTCGCAGTCGCTTACGGGAAAAATTTGGGAAATGGACGGAACCGCCAAAGGACGCAATGAGTGCCAGTGAAAAACCTTAAAACGCGAGAGGTCTCTCTCTCGCAATCGCAGATGCTTACGGGAACACTTTGGGAAACGAACCGAACCGCCGTAAGACGCAATGAGTGCGAGAGAGAAACCTTGAAACGCGAGAGGTCTCTGTCTCGCACTCGCAGTCGCTTACGGGAATATTTTGGGAAACGGACCGAACCACCATAAGACGCAATGAGTGCGAGAGAGAAACCTTGAAACGCGAGAGGTCTCTCTCTCGCACTCGCAGTTGCTTACGGGAACACTTTGGGAAACGGACCGAACCACCACAAGACGCAATGAGTTCGAGAGAGAAACCTTGAAACGCTAGAGGTCTCTCTCTCTCGCACTCGCAGTCGCTTACGGGAATATTTTGGGAAACGGACAGAACCGCCGTAAGACGCAATGAGTGCGAGAGAGAAACCTTGAAACGCGAGAGATGTCTCTCTCGCACTCGCAGTCGCTTACGGGAAAAATTTGGGAAACGGACCGAACCGCCATAAGACGCAATGAGTGCGAGTGAGAAATCTTAAAACGCGACAGGTCTCTCTCTCTCGCACTCGCAGTCGCTTACGGGAACACTTTGGGAAACGGACCAAACCACCATAAGACGCAATGAGTGCAAGAGAGAAATCTTAAAACGCGACCGGTCTCTCTCTCTCGCACTCGCAGTCGCTTACGGGAACACTTTGGGAAACGGACCGAACCACCATAAGACGCAATGAGTGCGAGAGAGAAACCTTGAAACGCGAGAGGTCTCTCTCTCGCACTCGCAGTTGTTCACGGGAACACTTTGGGAAACGGACCGAATCACCATAAGACGCAATAAGTGCGAGAGAGAAACCTTGAAACGCGAGCGGTCTCTCTCTCGCACTCGCAGTCGCTTACGGGAATATTTTGGGAAACGGACAGAACCGCCATAAGACGCAATGAGTGCGAGAGAGAAACCTTGAAACGCGAGAGGTCTCTCTCTCGCACTCGCAGTCGCTTACGGGAACACTTTGGGGAACGGACCGAACCGCCATAAGACGCAATGAGTGCGAGAGAGAAACCTTGAAACGCAAGAGGTCACCCTCTCGTACTCGCAGTTGCTTACGGGAACACTTTGGGAAACGGACCGAACCACCATAAGACGCAATGAGTGCGAGAGTGAAACCTTGAAACGCGAGAGGTCTCTCTCTCGCACTCGCAGTCGCTAACGGGAATATTTTGGGAAACGGACCGAACCGCCATAAGACGCAATGAGTGCGACAGAGAAACCTTGAAACGCGAGATGTCTCTCTCTCGCACTCGCAGTCGCTTACGAGAGGTCTCTCTCTCAAGGTTTCTCTCTTGCACTCATTGCGTCTTATGGCGGTTCGGTCCGTTTCCCAAAGTGTTCCCGTAAGCGACTGCGAGTGCGAGAGAGAGACCTCTCGCGTTTTAAGGTTTCTCACTCGCACTTATTGCGTCTTATGGCGGTTCGGTCCGTTTCCCAAAGTGTTCCCGGAAGCGACTGCGAGTGCGAGGGAGAGACCTCTCGTGTTTCAAGGTTTCTCTCTCGCACTCATTGCGTCTTACGGCGGTCCGGTCCGTTTCCCAACGTGTTCCCGTAAGCGACTGCGAGTGCGAGAGAGAGACCTCTCGCGCTTCAAGGTTTCTCTCTCGCACTCATTGCGTCTTATGGCGGTTCGGTCCGTTTCCCAAAGTGTTCTCGTAAGCGACTGCGAGTGCGAGAGAGAGACCTTTCCCGTTTCAAGGTTTCTCTCTAGCACTCATTGCGTCTAATGGCGGTTCGGTACGTTTTCCAAAGTGTTCCCGTAAGCGACTGCGTGCGGCTTATGGCGGTTCGGTCCGTTTCCCAAAGTGTTCCCGTAAGCGACTGCGGTTCACAGCAGTCCGAGTCACAGCAGCTAAAAATGCTAAAATGTCTGATGAAGAAACAGGGCCCTTCATATTACTGCCATCTAATACTTTCCGATACGACTTCATGAACTTAACTGAATGAGCCTCTAGGTGCTGTTCGTAGAAATCTTGACCCAAATCTTATAGGCAATTCTCTCAGCCTCCCCCTCCAAGCTCACCTTTAAGATTCCGAAGAATGCGCAAAAACCACGGATGGTTCAAAGAGAGGAATTTTACGATGAATCCTGATTCAAGGCTGAATTATGCTGCGACTAAACAAAGGAATAAGAGGGAATCACTCCTGACATGATGAGTACTTCACAAAATTGATGATGACTAACCAGAACCCTTTCAGTGGTCGGCTCGATCCGACATCCTGAGTTAACGGCGGGCGGGTTTCACCACAATCACAGTATTTAATAGACACTGATGATGGCGCAGATTGATAAAACAATATTAGGAATGAAAAATCATCCAGAAGGGAAATGTACAGAAATTACGAACTCAAGTTAAGTAACTACGAACTCTAACACAGGAGGATTTACTGGTACACACAACACAATATAGAAAAATTACCTCTTCAGCCACTAAAACTTTACGGATTTTGAAGAATCTAGCACTAAAAGGACTGAGAGTGAAGGAGTAGACTCAAAAAATGACTAAAAGCCGATTTGTAGACAGATTGAATCGTCGTAAACAGGCGAACGTGATTTGCAAGGTCTTCACAGCATGCCAACGGGTGTCCACTTCAACGACTTATATTTTCCATATATTTTGGAAAAAATGTTACCGGACCCGGTAGGGCGGAGGTCAAAGCCCAAGCTATCCTCCTTCTATTAAGACCAAGAAAAGCAAAATCCGTGTAAAATTAGGAGTTTTAGAAGCGAAAAACGGAAGAGAACATCTTCATGAAAATACGTGTAAACAGAGGTGCTCCTATCCGGCCAAGAACCTCTATTCCTAACCTAACTTTCCTTCTTGCGGGTTACGCTGGTTTTCATTCGTTTGCCGGTCTTATATAGAGGTCGTTGGTCCTTCCGCGCAAAAAACATATGATCACAATCGCCACGGTAACGTCAAATCGCTCGATCAAATTTTAAAAAAAAAATTGACAGAGCAGCACGTTTCTCGCTCGCACGCGTACAAAATCATATGCTCGTCCGCACGTATGCATTTAAAAAAGGATGACAAAATCTCGCTTCTCTCTCCCACCCTTGCAAAACGAACTGATTCGCATCCTTTTCGCACTCGCACAACTTTTCCAGAGAAAAGTTTTTAGCATTTTAAAAAGGGACGCGGGGCCCGCACGGAAAAACTTATATTTTTCCCGAAGCATTGAAGCCGAGCCCTACCGATCGGTACCAGGCCCCTACCGAACGGTGCAACGGTTCTCCAGGAACTTAGCTTCATTCTTACAAATATAATATAGGATTTCTGTGCAAAATTTGGATGTATACAGACCATTGGTTCAAAATTAACGCCGGGATACCAAGAAACAGGCACCTACACCTTTGCAATACTTTCTCAATTTCTAACTTCGTTAGAGCGAGAAAGTAAAAACACTCCTGATTGGCTAAAAAGATAGGTCTTCGAAGGGTAGCATAACCTTTCTCTGGAGCACAATGCTCCTTAGAGCTCAATCGACACATAATAAAATAAAGAGAAAAAAGAAATCAATCGTCTCAATAGGATGAAACAGATAGAGAGAAAGGAAAAGAGCTTTTTAGGGTCAAAACAAAACCAAAAACAACAAAGACGAAGCTTACCGAGGCGATACTTTGGCACCATCAAAATTATTCGCTTTATAGCCACACTTTTGTATTTTCTTGCTTAGTCGTTGCACCCATAACTTTTGATCTTCAAGATTCGAGGCTAAGATGAGGAGCTCTTTGGCTGAATTAGGATCACAATGGAGTTTACACGGAGCAATAGCTGCTTCTTCTTTCTTGTCTAGATGATCTTTATGTACCTTGATACGACAACCTGGTCCGCAAAAACAAAACAAAACAAAGAATCCATCAGAAAAGAAATAGAATCTATCAGAGTGCCGACACTGGTTAGTTAAAGCAAGACCGAAAGGTCTTTACATCTTGCTAACGTCTTTTTTTTTTTAAACAGGCAGGCGAAACCAGAGCTGCCGTTTTGCGTATAATTAATGACATTTTTTTTATTCACCAATGATTCCAGAAAATATACCACAGTGCAGTTCCACAAAAATACTCTGATCTGTAATTTTTTCTGAATCGGTGGAAACACTGATGAATTATTAAAATATCCGCAAGTTTTTCAAAGTCATCGACGACTTCTCCGATTGAGAGAATATTACAGATGTGAGTACTTTTGTGCATTACAGTTATACACTAAACTGAGCTGTGTAATCTTTCCTCAACCGGTGGAGTCATCGGTGAATTGAAAAATGTCATTATTTATTGACAAAACGGCAGCTCTGGCAAACAAAGCAATGGTGGTAATAGGGGTAGTAACGTCCAGCAATCAAGTGGACAAGGAACACTCCTACTTTGGGAGAGGAAAAAAAACGACAAAATGAAGAAAGTGACTACTTACGCCTACACTCCATTGCAGGGGGAGGACGGAGCATGTGCCAACAAGGTTTCGAACAAACTTCACAATTAGTTGGAATATGATAAGATATTTGGAGAAATTCGTGACCTTTAAGAGAAACCGTGCCAGGTTTTTCATCGCCTCTTAAAACGCTCTGATCCAAACCTTCGTTGGGCTTGCGAGCTTCTCCTTCTCCAGCATACAGTAACTGTAAACAAACGTAAATACAAATTTAGGTCTTTCTATTCTACCAGTTTACAAAGCGTTGACAACACCAGAAAAATAAAGTGAACGCCTTCACTGAATATTTCCAGTCTAAAAGTTGAAAATCTACATATTTTGCAGACCTTGCCAAATTTATTTGATACTGTGAAGAGAATGTGGCTCAACACGAAATGTTACTTTTCTTCAACATTCATGTGAAGCATTTGATTTCAAAACCTACCAGTAGCATGTGTTGGATATAGAATTCAGGCAGGCAATACGTCTTGAAAAGATGAGTGATCAGAGACTCCTCATAGAAAAACCCTTATGTTCTACTGCAAAGGATTTAGTCGAACGACTGAGAAATTATTGAAAATTAATCGGTTGGTAGGATAATTTGGAATAATACAGAAAATCTTAGGGCAGGCATTGCCTACCTTACTTGCTGGTACCACATGCCATTGAAATCCTACTATATTTATGGAAAAAGTTTTCGCAACTGTGCTGTTTCCGCATTTATGTAGACGGATCCAATGCACATAATTTAACAATTTTTTTTTTTTTTTTTTTTGCAAAATTATAGGTCTTTCACCATTCATCCCTGCGAGCTGATCAGGGACTTTACAGTTATACTGATCGATAAAACTAAATACAAGATTGGGTGAGAGACCGATTTGAGGCGGAAGTTTCTTGAAAACCATTGTTCAGTCGCTTGTTACGTAAAGGTCTGTGTCTCCGGAGCAACCTTTTCTTAAGAGCGACTGGACAGTGGTTTTCGAAAGACATCCGCCCCAAACCGGTCTCTCATCCAATCACCTCTATTGTACTTGGTTTCATTGATCCGTTTAACTATGAAGTCTCTAATCAGCTTGCTAGACACGCACTGACTTTTATCAATCTTTCCCCGGACATGTTTCTTTTAATCATCAATAACATCTCCACAAAAAACTATATTTTTTTTAAGAAGGGGATATCACTCCCATATAGAACCCCCCTGAATCTATCTATTCCCATCGATAACTCAATTTTAAAAAAAAACGTAATTTAACATTTATCCCAAGACTCATTATTTGCTGACCAACTAAAGGCAGATGGCAAAGATTTCAAAAAGGAAATGGTAAACTTTACCTGAAAAATGCGGGGAATGTCTCGAGCATCTGCGCGTATAACATCACCTTGTGTCACCGATCGGACATGGAAAACTTTGCTGAGATCAAGAATGAGAACAGGGTCTGTATTTTGTTTATCATTTTCCGAATTGTAGAAAATGATCTTCTTCGACGAGACGACTACATACTGTTTCTTCCAGCCGTGCCGTTTGATATTCTGTTTGTTCGGAACCGATAACCAGCCCTCAAGCCGACTGTCTTGCATGTAGGCATCTTCGTTTTCATTGTCGGCGCTACTCAGAGATGCTGTTTCGCCTCCTAAAATCGCCAGCTTCCCTTGCAACTGCTCGATTTCCGATTCCTTGGAATCGAGTTCCATTTGAAGTCGCAGTTTGCTAGAGTTCTCTTCCGCTAAGTTAACCTGTAGCTCTTGCAGATCCTTGGTCCATTTGTCCACCATCTGATTGTACTTTTCGCGCTCTTGCGTGAGTTCTTGCTGCAGTTTCCGACACTCTTTCTCTTTCTTTTTGAGGACGGAAGAAGATACTTTGACTTTGCTGGTCGTGCTCATGCCTTTGCGATTCATTATTTCCGCTAGTTTGTTGACTGCTTGAGCTTTCAGAAGTTGCTCTGTTTTCAACTGCTTGTGCAGTTTTTCCAATTCATCGCCTTTCATATTTCGCATGTCCTCTTGCATCTTCTTCATCGTCATGTTCGCGTCTTCTTTCTCTTTTATCATTTGATCGAGAGTTTTCTTCAATTCTAGCTCTTTGTCTTTAATCGATGATATGCTGCTATCTTTCGATGATAAATCTACACGATGCTTCGCTAATAGGTCTTTTAATTCTAATTCTTTAATTGTCTTTTCTTTCTCCAAATCCGCGACGACTTCCTCTGCGATCGAGCGGGCCAGAGCTTCGCTGTCGGCTCTGGCCAGAGCGATCTGTAGCTGATGCGTCATCGAATTTCTCTCCTCTTCTAACTCGGTGACTACTTTGTTCTTTTCCTCTAATTCCTCTGTCAATTCTTGTGCTTGAGTTTTGTACAGTTGCTGAAAAACAAGAAAATTTCCATTACAACAACAACACAAAATCGACGAGTTTCTGGTTTGATTGGATGGGGCTCTTGCAAATTTTTGCTGTAAGCAAATGAACAATCCAGTCCAATCTAATGTAAAAACCAACAAAAATCACAAAAATTACACTAAGAAAGTCTAAAATTCAATAATAAACTCACATAACTGCTATAACGGCAAGTTCCTAGTGGCGGTTTAACACAGGTATCATGGGAGATTCCTGTCTATTACGTCACTTTCTCTTAGGAAACACAGAGATATATCTCAACTTAGATGAGAATCTCCCATGATGCCTGCATCTCTCCGCAATTAAGCCCAATTCTGAGTGTGAATTTTGTGATTTTTTCGTGTACTCTCAGTGGCGAAGCGTGCAATCTGGCACCGTTGCATATAGCTCACTAAAACCCATGAAAAATATCTAATTAGCAAGGAATCGCCAATGACCAGCGGATTTGACCACTTCTATAAGTTCAAATGTACAAAATGCCACGTTGCCAAATAGCACGCTTTGCCACTGATTATCATTTTTAGAGGGTTTTATGTACGTATGAATCAACTCTTCAATCACCTGTAGCAAAATTTTGCAAGAGCCCCATTACAGTCACTGCCGCAATCACGAACAATCAGTGACAGTTGAAATGAAAAAAGAATTTTCCAAGATGCAGATATTGCGTCTTTAATGCCCATGGTTTTTCACTTGTCTCAACTCTCTACATACAGGGACTCTTGTAAAAAGACTTTATTTCCAAATTCTGCAATCAATATGCTTTTGCTACATCTCTAGTCATTTTTCAATCAGTACAATTTTTTATATCAAACATAAACTACAGTGGCACCTGTTTATAAAGGAACCTCGTGGTAGCGGAAACCCAATGTTATCGGAAAATTTTGCCGGTCCCGTGGAATTGCTATGGTAAATCAATGTAAATTAGCCTGCTCATAGCGGAACCTGTCCAACGCGGAAACGGAAGATTTTAAAGGCGTATTTAACGGAAAAATTGAGAGAAAAGAGGCAATATTATTAGAAAAACGGGCAACTTCTGTCTCATAACAGATAAACTAGAAGTTTCTTTCAAATCTTTAACAGTTCAAATTTTTAAACATTATAATTTGTAAAGTTTCAGAGTTTTAATGATTAATAAGTTTTAAAGATTTAATTAGGTTCCAAAGTGTCGAAGGTAAATAAAGGTAAGAGGCAATTGCTCTTTCAATTTTCAATTTTTCAAGTTTTTTTCATCTGGTAAACCTGCCGATAGCGGAAACCTGATATTAATGGAAAAATGTATCCGCCCCGTGAGGTTCCGTTATAAACAGGTGCCACTGTAATTAGATCCAAAGAGTAAACTTTGAAGACTAAGAAAAAGCCTCCTTGAGTTGGCCCTGACTTGTGAATTCTTAAGAATTCCCCCATTTAAACTGTGTACAAGGATTGTCAAGGTGATTCTTGAGCGTTTAGTGCCGATTTCTGCCACCAGAGCGCTACCGGTCAATTAATGTCAAATTGCAGGCCGAGAGAAATTTATACTTAAGAAAACGGAGTGTCATTTACTAGATAATCATCTGAAGAATGTCTCTGCAAAATTTCTTGTCAATAACTGCAAAAGAAGGCTGAAAGTACCAAAAAGTGAAATATTGCATCGGTTTGCAATATGCCATTTTGTGATAATTTCAGCCGTATTTTTGAAGTTATTGACAAGATATTTAGCAGACACTTTCTTCAGATGATTATCTAGTAACTGACACTCCATTTTCTTAAATGTAAATTACTTTCGGTCTGTAATTTGACAAGAATCGAACAGTAACGCTCTGGTGGCAGAAATCGGTACTAAACGCTGAAGAATTACCTTATGGCAATCTGCGGCACGCTATATTGGGCATTTTTTGCACCGGTGTCAAGGGAGACTGTCAAAAAAATTTAAAAAAGCAGCTTCAAATCAAGATCCATGAGCCCTGCTGGCACAGAGAAAGATTCGCTAGAGATTTGCTGGATAGAGATAACTGCAGGTACTTACCGAGAAGAAGTTTTCAGCTTCTAGCTGATCCTGAAGTTCTTTCGTTTGAAGGTTGTCGACTGAGAGCTGCGTTTTTAACTTGTGTAGTTCTTCATCTATAATTCGTTTACTTTCTCTCAGACGCATCACTTCCCCTGTTAGCTGCGCTTCTCTGGCTTTTAAATGCGCTACCTCTGACGTCTGGACTCCTAATTCGGACTGTAAGCTAGATTTCTTCATTTGTTCTTGCTCAACTTGAACTTGCAACGTTTTACTCTGCAAAAAAGATGGTGGAGCTTGGTCACATAAACAGTGGGAACAAACGGATAATATGAATGAGTAGAATTTGGAAAATTTCAAGATCTGGAAAGGCCGCGAAATTTCTACAATGGTCATGACATGTTCTAACCTTCATAGGAGTACCAGTCATGACCCTTTGGTCTCAAATATGCAAAGGGAAAAAATGCGAAATCGCACATTTTCAAATTTTTACGGAAAATTGGCAATACAACACGAAAAAACAGCAAAATTGCGGGATAAATTACGAATTTTGTGGAAATAACCACGAAATTGACGGTTTGGCAACATCTGGCGCGGTAGCTTCAGTGAATGGGTTAAGGTAGCTATCAGAGAGAGCAGATAGCATTTTAAAATGAGCATTTTTATTTACCTTATCAACTTCTTGCCGATGTTCTCCTTCTAACTTCTGTAACCGTTGCTGGATTTGACGGTAATCAACTGATAACATTGACATTTGTCTTTCCTTCTCTTGACAACTTAAGTCTGCTTTCTGCCGAGCACTCTTTTCCTCATTCAGTTTGGCTTGAAGGGCTGTTGAAGGAAAAGTAAAAGAAGGGTCAGTATTCGAAATGAAATTAATAGTACACGACTGAAAGCCTTGCACTTGAAAAAAATGTGTGCAAATTTAAAGTAATGAATACAACAGTAAGTCTCTTCAGTGAATTGAACTTTTTAAAGTACCAATTAAAACAAACTTCGTCAAAAGTTTTAAACTTTTGAAGTTTCAATCGATTAAAACTTTCTGAAATTTCCTTGGGACTGATTTATTGTTTAACTAGAATTATTACACTTAAACCAATACATTGTATCATGGGAGATAGGTTTGTGAATGTATTTAATTCTTTACTTAATTATTTATTATTTTTTTTTTTTATTATTATTATTATTTATTTCAAACAAGCTGTAAAAACAGCAGCTATTGGAACAAGTCAAAATCAGAAAGCGACAAACAGTCCCCAAAAATTGGCTCAAAAGTGAATTTCCGGCTCTCAAAATTTGTCTGATTTTTTGAAAAATCTGCAACCACCAATTTTTGCAGGAAACTGTCAAACAACTAGAAAAAGGACTGGAAATTGAGAGCAAAGTCACTGAATTTGATTGAAAGCCCTCAACAGCCATACAATGGAAAAAAAATTACACCCAGAAAATGGATCCCCTTCAACGATATAAGACAAGTATCTGGCCCTTTCTTGATATCTGCAGCCGTTGCTAAAAAAATCAATAGGAAACTTTTTTTTTTTGGAGCACCCTATAAATCAGGTGTGCTGCATATTCCAAATCTTGTCCTGGTATACATGTCTCTACTGGTTCACCGGGAAAGAGGGGAGTTCCATACTTGGCGTCAACGGATAAATTGGTCAAATCAGAGAGCAAAAGGCTATCGAGGCATTAAATCCGCAGGAATAAAAACTGACAAGTCCATTGAAAGTACTAAAACATTCCCGCTTGAATCACAGCCTCCATTTGTCTATACTTTAAAATACAAGTTCTAGGGATAGAAAGATAGGAGGTCTACCGTCTTAGCTATAGACAAAAATATTGGTACCTCGAAATATGCAATCCATCCGCACTAAGCATGACAAAGAAAAACAAGGAAAAGTTACAGAGCAATTAATTGAATTGAATTTCAGTGAGTCAACCATTCATGTTTATGAAACTCCGAAAAAAACATATTTTACTCACTTGGAGCCACACTGACAATTTATCAGAGACAAATAGAGACCCTGCACATAGCTTGCAACAGTTGTCCACTTTTCTAGCTCAATTTTAGTCGACACTCATCAAAACAACAGCCAACAGTCGCCTACTGTTTTTTTTTTTTTTTATTAGATATTATGTTATAAAACTTCTCACACTTGAGAAACGTATATAATTTACTTAATTTAGAATAAAATGATAATTAAAATACAACAGAGTAGTATTTTATTTGCTTAAATTTAGGTGCTGGATAGCATTCCAGCAGCTAAAATTTTAGAGATCAAACCTAGGGCTGGCCAACTCCCAGGGTTTGCGTCTCTTTAACCTTCGATACTCTTCCGAGTTGTCAAGCAATATAAGGGCTTCATCGTTGGGGTGATCATGTAGACGTGCTTCGTAGCGGTTAGCAACTTTAGTGATGAATTCCTCTACACTTTCTACTCCCAGATCCCTGTGTATATCGTTATTTCTTTCAAATGTAGTAGCTCTTACAATTTTACGTAATGTTTTATTTTGAAATGTTTGTAAGATTTTGATGTTTGAAGGTGCTGCACAACCCCAAAGTTGGCAACCATAGGCCCACGTAGGGCGTATAATTTGTTTATAGATCAGCAAGCGATTATCTAGGCTTAAGGCAGAGTTATAGCCAATAAGCCAGTTTAACTTGTGGACTTTAAGTGAGCATTCTATTCTTTTCTTTTTTATGTGCTCTTTCCATTTTAATTTGACGTCGAGGTTTAGGCCCAGGTATTTTGCTGTGTTAGAGATTTGAATGATATTGTCACAAAATAATATTGGAATGTTCTTAATGACCCTATTTGTAAATACTGTAAAGATGGTTTTTTCACTGTTCATTTTAATATCTTTGTTGTCTTTCCATTGGGTGACATTATTTATATTTTCTTGTATAATATCTGTAGCGATTTCTTGGTCTTTATGTGAAGCAAAATAGGCTGTATCGTCAGCAAACTTTGCTAAAATGCTATCCCGCACCGGGGGAGGAATATCAGAAGTAAAAAGCAAGTACAGCAAGGGGCCAAGTACAGAGCCTTGGGGAACCCCAGCCATAATTGATCTCAGCTCGGAGAGTTCCTCCCCTACTCTAACTCTAAAGAATCTATCTTCTAAATATGATTTTAATAATTTAACGTGACAAGCTGGTAAAGTTTGAGCCAACATATTAATTAAAAGTTTATGGGAAACCTTATCAAAGGCCTGCGCCACGTCTAGGAATACTGCGGAGCAGTATTCTCCTTTCTCTAAAGCTTTTTCTATAAAGTTGGTTACTCTGTGCAATTGTTCAATTGTACTATGTTTTTTACGGAAACCGAACTGATGTGAGGGAATTAATTTTTTGGTTTCTACTACTTTAAGCAATCTATTCATATACACCCTCTCAATTAAGCAATCTATTCATATACACCCTCTCAAGTCGCCTACTGTTGACTGATGAGCGTGTGGTTTGCATTCGCCATGCAAGCCTGTTTCCGTCTCCCGGACCGCTGACCAATCACAGCCTTTCGTTGAGCTCACCAATCAACAGAAGGCGACTGTTTATCGTTGCAGCCGGTGACTCCCGAACGAAACTGTAACCACTAAACTTGCTTCACTTTTTTCACACGGGAAGCATACGGTGTGCTGGGTCTCTATTTGTCTCTGCAACTTATCAACAGGTATAATAAGGTTAAGATCACTGCTGAGATGCTATGCTTTGTTCAGAGACAAATAGAGACGGAGCACTAACTGGCTGCAGCAGAGGCACTCTGAATTCTCCCGAATTCAACAAAACAACAGTCAACGTCCCATGGTGTTGAATGGTGAGCACCCTCCTCTTCACTTCCCGTCCATCCCCCCCGTATTTTCTGAAAGTCACCGTTCAACACTATGCGACATCAAAAGGTGTTGACTGTTGTTTTATATGTTATTCTGTTGAATCCCCGAAAATTCAGTGTGCCTCAAATCTTCCCTATGTATTTTAAGCGAAGTGCTCCATCTCTATTTGTCTCTGGCTTTGTCGCATTTACTGAGGTAACTAAAAGTTCCAAGCAGAGAAAGGGCCCTCGTTCCAAGGTACAATCTGAGGGTTAACACTTGGTTCTAAAGATTTAAAGTTTTGTCTTTTTGGTCCATTCTTTTCAGTTCTTTAAAAATTTGTCCTTGGAAAGACGGATCGCTTTTGGCCCCAACTATAATTGTTACAGGCCCATGGGTTATTCCAATGTAACAGGTGAGACAACTTTGAATTTTTTTCAATTTAGAAAGAGTAAAATTCAAAAACTAGTGGTGGTAGTAGTAGTAGTAGTAGTAAAGTCCAGCCGCCCAAACTTGTGTTTCGTTATGCTGATATTTCACGGCGAACGACTGAACTGCATAAAAAAAGAAGGGGTAGGAAAGACAATCAAAGTATTCTCAAAACAAAGGATAGCAAAGAGGAGAGTAACTGCGACCTGCCAGGGACTCACAAAATTGGGAAGGAAGTACATGGAGCACTCAAGGAGGTAAAGTGCTAAATATATTTTTTCTCTTTGTACAAATGAAAAGAGCTAAGTCTGTAGATAATTCATAAAACATTGGTCAAAAGGATCTAATTCTTCGGAGGTATAAAAACATCTTCGAATTAAGGTGGATCCTCAGCGTTTAGTTCCATATTCTGCCACCAGAGAAAGATACATTCTTTAAATGGAAAAAAATAATGGTGAATGCAAATAAATGAAAAAAGGGCTTCGACGGAGCTTTGGAAGCAATCTAAGGAACATTTTAGTACAAACAGTACGCTAAAATGTTACGAAATAAGCGAGAAACTATTGAATTTCGGAAACCCCCTAATGGCGTCCGGTTCTATGCTGGACGCCATTAGGGGGTTTCCGAAATTCAATAGTTTCTCGCTTATTTTGTAACATTTTAGCATACTGTTTGTACTGAAATGTTCCTTAGATTGCTTCCAAAGCTCCATTAAAGCCCTTTTTTCCATTTATTTGCGTTTACCATTATTTTTTCCATTTAAAGAACGTATCTTTCTCTGGTGGCAGAATATGGAACTAAACGCTGAAGATCCACCTTAAATGTGACTTTTTCAAAGATGATTAAAGGCATTTTCAGGGGCCCAACTTTCTTTACAAATCAAACTGGTGACCAACGATTTAAATCAGCTGATCTGGCAGGGGATGTCTTCGTGCAATCTTATCAATTTAAGAAAGAGAAACAACTGTAGAGAGTTTTAAAAGATGAAATAAAAAGAAACGCACGCACCTTTTACGACTTCGAGATTTGCCTCTTCTTTGCTGACCAGCCTGCTTTTTTCTGTTTCTTCATGCGCTCTGACTTCTTGCTGATACCTATTTTGAGCGGCTTTCAATTCCGATCTTAGAGAAACACACTCCTTCTCTAAATAAGAGATCTTTTCGTTCATCTGCCTATTGTCTTCCGCCAGTTTACTTTCTCTCTGCTCTCCTCTGTCCAAGTCCCCGTGAAGTTTCATCAGACGTTCTATGGATAAAAAATAAAAGGCAACTTAAAATAAAAAGTGATAAGCCAAAAAGATGAGAAAAGAGAATTCTGCCTTAAACTTTCTCAATGATCCAGAAATTGAGCATAACTTGAATATGACAACGAGGAAAACACCATGAATCGATCAGAATGCCTTTGATTGATTGTACCCGTCATAGTTTCACATTGATTTTGGAAATATGCATGTTTCAATATGGTTATTTTTGAAAGCTTAGATAGGCAGTTTTATTTAGTTTTTCTCTGCTTATCTGTAAAAACAGGAATTTGGTCGAGAAGGAAATTTTCCACGGTATGGCAATGGGGCAGTTGCAAGGGTCTAAAATGTTGTTTTTCAAGAAAATGAAAAAACTTGATGAGCTGAGACAAAAATGCCTTTGGTTTCTAATTGAGTTCCTTTGTTCCGGAGATGAGATTTTGGCCCAAAACACGTTGTTTTAAATGGGAATTCTGCATAGTGACATCACTACACACATAATTTTTTACAACTTAACAAGTGTGTATCTCCAAAACAGGGACACTTGAAAAAAAACCAAAGGCATCATTGTTCTGAGCTCATCAAGTACCATCATTTTCTTTATAAGAAAACACACAATTTCAGATTCTTGCAACTGCCCCAATTCAGTACATGCCAATTTAAAATGCCATAAACACAACTTTCCTCATGAGTGACTATTGACGCTATCCAACAGATTGAAATCAGGAAAAGTTTCGCCTGAAATCACCTCCAGAGCGGCTATCTAGGCACAGAATGTATGATACAGTTATCTAGATGAGATAATTTTACTTGCTTCTATCATGGGTTTGCTTCTTTATTGTGTAAATCTTTCCAAAAGAAACACTAAAATCAATCTGTATTGAAATAGCCATTTCAAAGTACTTGCACATTCATTTCAAACCGTTTTCAAATGGATTTGTCTCAACCATTAATATAAGGTTAAAAAAAAAAAGACAGACAAACCGAGCCCGAGTAATAAGTCCTTAAAATCTCTATCATGGCTGTCTTGGTTCAAAATTACTTTCTAAAAGCACCCTATAGTAGGCCTGTGCGATGTCCGACGCATCGATCGAAGTTTTGATGTTTTCTTACTATCAAATGGATTCGATGCTACTGTTGATGTCAATCAATCCATTGAAACTCGTTATTAATCAATATTTTGACTAAATGCAGACCTAGGAGTCATTTTTTCCTCTTAAACCATCTCAAAAGCATAAAAAAGTATCATGGTTTTCAAGGGTTTCTCATTTTTTACTTGCAAAAATTTGTTTGCATGCATCGATAAAATGTCGACATTTTCTGGACATCGAACTTCGATGCATGAAACTAGACATTGCACAGACCTACCCTATAGCCTCATTTAGGGTCACGTCACAAAGCAATATATTGCTTTGACACAACGTTTAGTGACCAAACAAACCAGCTCCCGCTCAGCCACACTACAGTGAGGAAGGAGGTGGTTTGTTTGGTCACAAAACGATAGATCACATCAATGGCGTCGCGTGCAATTTGGCAACAATGTATTCTATCCATTTAAACTTATGTAAAAGATAGAATTCAGGGGGTACACAGTGCACAAGGAAAATTCAATGTATTTAATGAGTTTAAATGGAGCAGTTGCATTGTTGCCAGATGTCACGCGACGCCACTGGATCACATGCAATGATGTCATCACTTAATGAGTCTACAGGGTTACAGCTCGTTGATACCCTTAAATAAAAAGATAGCAGGTGAAGAGTAGGACAACTGTTTATTACCCTCTAGTTCTTTTTGCAGATCGGAGGCTTGGGTGCGCGAGCTTTTTTCTTGCGACAGCTGGCCTTGCAAGGCTGCGACTTCCTGTTGAAGGATGTCTCTTTGGTTCTGAAGGGCTGCATTTAAATTCTGCAATTCATTTGCCATCTGCTCGCCGGCAGATTTGGCAACTATTAGTTCCGAAATTTGTTTCCTAAGTCTGGCGTTATTTTCGGCTTCAGCCTTGTATTTTTCTTGCATTTCGTTTATCTGAAATAAAATGAAAATAGCGATGAAACAGCAGAATTGAAAGCTGGATGAGAAAAGCTTTCGATAAGATATTTTTACTTTTTTGTAGATTTTGGTAGGCCTATGCGATCGACTGAAACAACGATCAATTAAGAGGAAGTTTCTCAAAAATGTTAATACTTCCATGATCAAAACTTTGTAAACTTTTTCAGTTTTGGATTCTATGACCAAAAATTTAAACACAAATTCAACATTTATTATCAACATTTTTTTATTGATAGTAAAATTTCTGAAGTTACAAGCAATTGATTTATGAAGACTTAAAAATTTACAAAACATTTCGATTCAATCAAAAGATCATTTTGGTATCTGACTGACTGTTCAGAAATAGATAGATAGATAGATAAAAGTTCTATCACCCTGGCTTTCGGAGGTAGCTCTTATCAGGGGCGGATTTACCACTAGGCAAAATATGCAACTGCGTAGGGCCTTGGGCCTATAGGGGACCTCACCATCCGATGGCAGGAAAAATAGAAGAAAAGGAAAAGATAAGACAAAGAAGAGAAAAGAAAGGAACAGAAAAGAGAAGGAATACAATGATTTGCGATTTTAGTTTTTTTTAATTATTTTTTTATTTTTCGGGGGAGGACCCCCCTTTCAACCTCCCTTCTTTCTAGCCGCCCCCCCCCCCCACAGACACCCTGCCTACCTTCTAGGGGGTCTCAAATTCAAGATTGCGCAGGGCCTCAAGAGGAGTAAATCCACCACTGGCTCTTATGTCCATAACTTTCAGGGCGAACGACAGACCCGAACATTTAATGAAGGAATAAGGATGAGAAAAACGCCCACCAGGATATCGCCACAGAGTGGAACACCCTGAATAAAGAAGAACTTCCTGCACAGGGCAAGAGTATTGGGAGGTCCACTGCGGTGCTAGAAACCCAAATACAAACAAAAGGGAACTACAGGGACAGTTAATGAGACAAGAGTCATGGATGGAGGAAGCTGAGACGCATTATCTTCAAGTGATTCTCTGATGATGATGAAGCTATCGGAGAAATATAAGCTGAGCCCAACTATAGCCAGATTGTCGGTCGGAAGTCTTAGTAGGTTAGATAGGCCTTCAATGGAGGGAGTCTAAATAAGTAAGTTATCGGCAACTAGTGGTTTATCACTGGGTAAATTGATTTTGAAATTTAAATTTCACAAAAAACCCCCCAACAAAAAAAATACCTGGGAAATCCGAAAATGTAAGTCATCTGCACTCCAAGAGGTAAATTCTGACATAAGACTCTTCGGAGAAAAAATTCAGATTTTCAAGATCCAAATAGTCAATTACCCCAGGTTACATTCAATTGACTAGGGCAGACAGAAAAATTGACCGGACTTACCTGTCTTTGCAAATTATTCATTTTATCATTGACTTGCTGATTATTGTTCAGTTCTCTTGTCATTTTGTTCAGTTCGTCTTCCCATTTCCTTTTTAGATCTTGCATCAGCGCTTCAGCTTTTCTTTTAGCCTCCATTTCATTTTCAGCTTTCCTTTGATGCTGAAAATTAACCAAACAAACAACTTGTAAGACATCAATGTCATCACAGAATCAAAGTACAGTATGTATTAACAATTATCAGAGTAAATCGAGGCTATGCAACAACGCAATGCTACTAAGTTGAACATCCATGCAAAAGATGAGATTGTTCCTAATACAAGATTTAGCATCAGAACACAACAACGCGACAGAGTTGAGAAATGTACAACTTTTTTATTTTTGTTTTAATTTGTGCGTGCGCAGCACACACTCAACCCTCCACTAATAAACAAACGTAGCATACATTTGACAGTATTTTGTCTATTAATTTAAATAACTTAACACCATAGGGCTCTTGCAAACTTTTGCTACAGGGGATTGAAGAGTTGATTCTTGATTCAAAACATGTAAAAATGACGATTAGTACACTAAAAAATCACGAAATTTATACTCAGAATCGGGCTTAAAGGTGGAGGGACGCAGGTATCATGGGAGATTCCCATCTAAATTGAGATGTATCTCTGTGTTTCCATAGAGAAAGTGACGTAATAGATGGGAATCTCCAATGATACCTGCGTTACAAACTCTCATTACAAACTTGCTGTTATAGCAGTTATGTGAGTTTATTACTGATTTCTAGACTTCCTTGGTGTGATTTTTGTGATTTTCGATAGTTTATACAATAGATTGGACTATTCATTTGCTCACAGCTAAAGTTTGCAAAAGCCCCATTGACAACGTAATTGCTCAGTTCTAATTTATGTTGAAATTTCAACTCCTTGCGTCTCTGAGCAGCAGAGTAGGAGTCAGGCCAACTTGTCTCTTTTGCACTGGTCTCCATTGATGTAAGCTCACACCATTCAATACACTTCTTTTGAAATTCTGGATGTTGATTGGTCAATCCCTCCGCTCACCGGGAACAGTTTTCAGTTGTCCTTCTTCCCAAATCAAAATGCAAGCAACGCAATGCTAGCCAACGCAAGGCCTTGCGCCTTATTGGAAACCAAGCGTTAGTTCAGTTTTATGAACAGTAGAAAGCAAAATGAAATAAAATAATACTTACTTCTTTCATATCGTGTCTCAAAAGCGTTAACGTTTTTTCTAGTCTACTGTTTTCTTCCGCTAGAAGCTCCTCCTGCTTCGTAACTCTTTTCAATTTATCTAATAATTTGTTGTATCTATCTTCTAAATCCTCTACTTCTTTAATTTTTTTGCCTAATTCGAAATCCTTATCTCCTACATGATTATGATTCAGTTTACTCTGAAAACAAACGAACGGAAAACAACGACATGAGATAATAAGAAAATTTGGAACTTTTAAAATTGGCTAAGATAAAAAAAAAAAAAATCAGAGCAGGCACAAACATGTAGAAGAAATGGTAGTAGTATAGTGAGGTCATTTCGAATAAAATTCAGCATCCGTTAAATTTTAAAATGGCAAATTTTAACTTTTAAACTCAAAAATTTCTACTTTAAATACCTACTGCAAGGAAGCAGTGAACCATGACATTGATCATCGCTAAAAAGTTAACAATTTTAAGTTTTAAAGTCGAAACTACAATTTCAAAATGTAATGGATGCTACATTTCGCCCGGAATGACCCTGAAGTATAGTGAAAATCCAGCCGCCCAAACAATGTGTTAGTCATACTCGTATAGTCGTATAGAGCTCGTTTCAGAAGTGTAGGCGGACCTTGACCTATAATCTTTGGAATTTGTCAACATTATTTCTGATATTACTCGATGAAAATGAATAAAAATGAAATTGAGTGTTCACTTTTTAATGAGGAAAACTTTAAACACAAAAGAATAAAGTCAGGGGCAAATTCGGTATTGATTTGAAGGAATAAAAGTTGAAAATTCGTCAAAGATTATGGTTTTGGTCCGCCTACACTTCTGAAACGAGCTCTATCGATGCTTCTATTTCCTCACAGTGAGGAAAGGTTGCTGACAGGTGAAACATGCAGTGAAATGGTGTCTCGCTGAAACGAGAGAAAGCGGAAGCCATGGTTATTTCTAAGAGATATGGCATTGATCTACAACCTTTACATCTTTGATCATAGCCGTGGCCAGGATATTGTGTTTCTCTCTCTTAGCCCATCTGAACGCATGCGTTAGAAAAGGATGGATATATGGGCTGTTACACATGACTTCAGCCCCTGTTTCTGTTCTTTTCTAACACATGCGTTCAGATAGGCTAAGAGAGAGAAACACAATATCCTGGCCACGGCTATGTCTTTGATTCAGTTTAAAGTTGTGCACACAGTCTGGTCATCAGGGCCTTGAAATGTGTGCCTCTCCTGGAGAAAGAATGAATATTGCTTCCAGACCAGAAATTTACCATTCATTTAAAATGTCTGTGCCCAAACGGAAATAGCTTTCAATGATTCAAGTTTGAGTTATTGCAATCGCAGCCCTGAGCCGAAGCAACTCCCAGCTTCAGAGCTTTGAATGAGATGATTCAAATTGTAATCATGAAAAATGATTTCTGTTTGCGCAAAAACTGCTTCACTGAGTTCTTCAATGGTAAATTTCAGGTCTAAAAACATTATTCATCATTTCTTCCCGGAGCGCATGAAAACGCTGTAACACGGTGAAAACAGGCGACTTTCAAGAGAAAATTGTGATTTCCTGGTTTTAGGACCCATTTCACTCGAAATTCCCTAAATTTCACTGACAGAATTTAATTCCCTGAAATTTTCTGGTTTCCCAGGTTTTCCCTGACAATGAACAACCTGCATAACTTCGTTTGGGATTTTAAGAATGATTTTTTTTAAGAGAGAAATTTTTAAGAATTTTCAATTTTAAGAACGTTAGGATAGTAAAGATAAATACTTACATTGTCCACCTGGAATAAGACAAGTCCAAGCATGAAAAAAGAAGGAAAATAAGAAAAACAAGTGTTAGTACTGTCTGTCAAGATCATGAGACCACAGAGTAGTTAAAGGAAAGAAATTGCTTCATAGTCTTTGACTTTGAATGTAAAGAATGCAAAAAAATGGAGCAAGGAAGCAAAAAAAAAACAACATTTTTACGGTTGCAAGAATGGAAAAAATCTCTTGAGGGGAAAAAAAAAAACTTCAGGAAATATCTATTATAGTCAAAATGTTGAGAAATTATGAAACAAATAGAACTTTTGAGGAGACGTCATGATGTTATACATCATTTTGATGTTCTGTCCTAGTTCCAGCAGGCTGATTATGAACCATCATATCGTAATGCTATCCGGTCAATGATCGAGTACAAGATGTCTTATGGGTGGTGCCATTCCGATAGAAACCCTCCCATCACTGCGGAAATTCACCAAGGACTCCTGAACTATCGGAGAATTTTCACAGAGATGGGAGGGTTTCTATCGGAATTAAACCTATTGTTATGATACCACCCATAAGAATAACACGTACTTCATAGCATTACAATATGATTGTTCAAAATCAGCCAGCCGACGACCTAATAAACTAAAAACTAATGGACCCAAAAAAATGAACACTAGACTCAATGAATTCAGACATTCTGACTGGTTATGTTTCCAATCAAGATAAAACAACACCTTAATTCACTTATAACACTGTTTGGACGGCAATCCACGAAAACAGGGTTGACCCAAATTTCTATCGAAAACGTTTATATGACTGACTTTAAGTATTTTCTACAAAAAATCTTAGAGGGGCTTCCTAGAACCTTGCACAACTTTAGGTGCAGCGATTGCTTAAATGCCTTGTTTCTCAGAATTATCTCTAAGCGGGATTAACCAAATTTTACACAGTACCATTCATTTAAGATTGAATCCGTTGGAATGAAATAAATAATAAAATCATAGCTTACCATATCACTAATAAAAGCAGTCTTTTCAATTTTTTCGCTGCTCAATAATCTGCAAAAACAAACAAACAAACAAATCGATCAACAAGATGAAATAAATCAGTTGCTACAATGATTGTGTTCTTGAGAAAATTTGTCGAGTTTCGAGAAAAGATAGAACTCAAAAATAAAACTATAATTTATAGTTCGTGTTCCTCCTTTTCGGTTTTCGGTTTTCTCGTTTTTTTGTTTATTCTATATTTAAATATTTTTCGATCTTTAACCTATGTCGTCCAGTAATCTTTCAATTTTTATTTTTATTTTATTACTCTTCAACGCGACAGTCTTGTCACTATCTAGTTCCCATCAGTGTTTTCAAATTGATCTGAAGATGGGGCAGGTCCCCGAAATAGCTATTATCACCATCGTCTATTAATCATCTTTTACTAGATATTATTTTTTTTAAGATATCAGGTGAATACTCAATCTATTTAACTCATAATGCACCCTGATAAAAATACCAACAGATTTAACCCAACAAAATATTAGATTTAATCCTTTGAAACAGGATTTTGAAAACCTTTTAAACGCCAAAACAAAAACTCACTGATAATCTCTTGAATAAGTAAAACCGATGAATGGAAGGTGATTGCCGGCAAAAGCCTTGGGCGCCGGAAAACCTTCTTCGGGCTTTTCATCTTTTTCTACATCATCAAAATAACTTGTGTCATCATCACCAGATAATTCTGGAACGACCGGCGGGACACCTGAAAAATAAAAACGCAGATTAGAACAGCTTTACCATACAGAGCAAGAAAAGTTCTGTTCACAAGCAAAAAAATGCAAAAAAAACAACAAAAAATGATCATCTTGGAACATTAATAGCTTCAATCCTTTGAGTCCCACGGACAAGATACAGTAGAATCTCGATTATCCGGATTTTGCCGGGCCAAAAATATTGTCCGGATAATTGAAATTTGCCGAAAAACGCGACCTAGACGCTCTGAAATGCAGTCAGCGAAGATTTCTTTAAAACGCCCCTTCAAAGGCGAAGTTATGCAACCCATTTAACGGTTATTCCTGCCGCGTAAATACAAAGCTACCCATTTTATAAGATACCGCGTTTTCTGGTTATTTTCTTTCTTTTTCAAGCAATATTAAGGAGAAATACAATTTGATTTGTTGCTGGACCACGAATTCTGTGCGGATAATTCAAATTTTGGGACAACCGAAATCCGGATAATCAGAAAAAAAACACATGGAAAGTATGGGGATTTCGCCGGGACCAGCCAGAAAATCCGGATAACCGAAATATACGGATAATCGAGATTCTACTGTACCTTGCCTGCAGGTAGTGCAGGTGGTGGGCTACAGGGCCCAAGGAAAGAAGAAACTCACAATCATGACTTTGCACAATCATTCCTCAAGGAATATAACAAACTGCTGATGTTTGCTAATAGATACGCCTTATGGAGAAGGTTTTCTTCACTATCCTTAAACCTCAAGATTTCACTAAAAAGCGACTCTTTTCCTGGAGGAGAGCTATAGAATCTGAATTGGTCTGAAGATGGGTCTCACAGAGACTTGAATGAATGTTTCACAAGAAAAAGTGTGATGTCACTAAATTTCGCTTGCATTTTATTAAAGTTAGTTAAAAATTAGAGGAAAATAGTGAAAATACGTACAATCTCGAAGATTGTCGAAGGTCCACTGATCATTCTTAAAAAATGGATGGCTCTTGATTTCCTCTACTCCATTGCGACCCAATCTTTGATTCCTGCAAATAACAAAAGATCCATGAAATAAAAAAGTAAACATTTCAGAACATTCCAGACACACTTCAAAATTGCGCAACCAACAACTCAACGGTGCAAGATTGATTATTTTCACATAGAGGTTGCTATAGAGAGGTTATTCTAAAAACATATGATGAAATAAGCTGGAAAAGTGCTTGACAAACCCCATTGACACAAAGAGCAAAAGAGAAGACATTGGCGGATACAGGGAATTGTCTTTCTCTCTCTCCTCCCATTTGAAAACGTGCGTTAGAAAAGGACAGAAGAGGGGGCCAAAGTCACGTGATGGCCCCCTCTTCTGTCCTTTTCTAACGCACGTTTTCAAATGGGAGGAGAGAGAGAAAGACAATTCCCTGTATCCGCCCATGAGAAAAAATTAAATAATAACACAACTTACCTATCGGTTAAAAATCCTCTGATCAAACTTATGGCATTTTTGCTAATTTCTATTTCAGACGGGAAGTGTAACTGGTTTTGATGATCCATAATTTTACTGTACGTGCCAACTAGAGAATCTGCATAAAATGGCGTGTCTCCGACAAGCATTTCGTATAAAAATACACCAACTGACCACCAATCACATTCCAGTCCATAAACCCCTTCTTGGCTTTGAGATAAGAGGACTTCTGGAGATATATAATCTGGTGTTCCTACAGCGGTATCTGATCTTACAAAACCATCCTGAAATTCGGAGAGAGAAAGAGAAAGAGTAGAAAATTAGAGCAATTTAAAATCTCACAGAAAGCTTAGTCTGTAAAATAGATGATTTTTGTGAGAAGTCAACGGTTAGCCAACAATCACAACTATGCACTCATCGGTCGCAATCGGTTGTGACTAAACTCACCTAGCGTTCCAAACTATCTCACTCACTCTCCTGTGACTCCCCATGTCTACTCATCTCTTTCTAGTTTTGAAATTCGAATATAGGGCCTTGTTTTATGACATATTATAATCAGAATCGCATTAAAATGCCTTGAGGAATTCAGTTCTGCCAAAAACTTTCAAAAAAGAAGTCTCTATACACAATTTTTTCAATTAGAGTGAGATAACAGTACATAGGGGTTACCTGAGAGCAAGAGAGACAGTTTGTCTTTGTTTGAAACCCTCATTGCCGGATGACGTCATCACTAAAATCGTCTATTAAAATTAAATGAAAGTTGAAAAGTTTTTCTTAAAAACTTAAATTTTTTCTCTATGATGGAGAAGAATGGGATTCTAAAATCAGAGATAATATGACGGTCTTTGAGAAAATCCCCTCTTAAGATGACCCTTTCCCCGCGCTCAAGACCACGTAATTCAAATTTCATATACAGCGCGAGCGGACTTGCTACCTCCGGGTGGCCTTTGACGTGGCTGCATACAACCCTATCGCGGCACGTTTTACCAATACCTAAATTGTACTAGAGTTCCCCTGCTAGTTTTTGATTAAATTCAATCTTTTCAGGTAATTAGTACGCAAATATTTGGCTGAATTACAAAAGAGCAAAGCTAATAGACTGATTTAGTGACAAACAGGAGATTCAAAATCTAGGAATCTGATCCACTTAGACGCTTCTTAAATTGTAAAATCAGCATCTGATGGGTCGATTATAAATTGCCTGCTTCTCACAAAAACGGTCGATAACTGACCAGTGAGAACACAAAAAAAAGGAGGGTGGCTCTCTTACCGGGTCTATTCTCATACAAGTACCGAAATCAGCTAATTTCAGATGGCCGTACTTGTCTAAAAGCATATTATCTGGTTTCACATCTCTGAAAAGCAGAAGAAAAAAACACATTAAGAGATGAGAGACTTATGGCATCAAAAAACAATATCATTATTATTACGAGATAAAACAGATTCTGTCGCCAAATTAATTCAAATGTTCATTTCAACGGGACAGAAAAAAATATGGGATACAACATTTGGGTCTTATTGCCATATTTAATATTTTGCTGCGATTCAAGGAAAAGCAAAATTTTCCATCTTGAGCGAGCAAACGCAGCACGCAGTGTGAAGAAGGTTTCTTTGATTACACGAGGATTTGAAACCTATCTCAAATTCTTGACTTCCAAAACTTTTGCATTTATAAGTACTCCTAACTGACTTTCAACCATCTTATTTATTTATTCCTTCTTTCTTTTTCAGGAGTTATATATAGGCTTGCTAGTTGTCCTTCCTAATAATGTAAACACTTGTGAACCAAATTGTAATGGCAGCATTGCGCACTTATCATAGAAGATTCCCATCTTAATTTTGTCACTCTCTCTAAGCTGGAAAGGAACTTGCCACCAAAGTAGTGATTCACAGGCCATAAATGGAGCAGTGACATAAGTTCCAAAAGAAAGTCGTCTCTTATAGGCCACGTCTTGATATAGTGACGTTATTTTCAGACAAGAGTCTCCCATGATTAGTGCCCAAATTACAAACACATATTTAAAAAGCATTTTTGAGTTTAGGGGAGGATTTCATGAGTAAGTAGTGCTGCCAGCATTATTTTGGAAGGTTTCTATAACTAAGTTGACCTTCAAATCAAAAGCAGCAAAAATTTGCATCAGCCCCATTCCTTCAACACTTCGTACACGATCAAATTAAGTTCATCAAACCAGCAATCGATGAGCAAAAATCCACCACAAACAGCAGGTGAGCTAACCGTTGCATGTTTGGTTGATGCTCCGTTCATCAAACAACTGCGTAATTTGACAGTCCGTCAAACTGCAGAGTTATTTGACGATGGATGGTGTATCATCTGTACACCAATCTACAGTCAACAAAAACCAATAAACCCGTTTCAGAGATGTTTTGGTCAAGGTTATGTTTGAATTTTAGAAATATCAAGTTTCAAATTCTGCAGTTTGATCAAATCCATTTGAGCGTGTACGAAGGCCTTTAGGAGCAAATCAGGTCTGATCATTGAGGATCGTTAATCTTGCATACTTGAGACAGGAAACTTTATCGATACAAATGTATTACCTATGAACAAATCCCATGGAATGAATTGCATCTAAAGCTAAAACAACTTCCGCACAATAAAACTGAGCCCATTTTTCAGGTACATCGTAATCCGACATAAGGTTCACTAGATCGCCACCTGAAATACAAAATCATGGAGATGATAAAATTTTAAGATTTTAAAGTCTTGGAGCAGAACTCCCTAGTAACATCACATTTGCTGTTTCTCAAAACTGCAAGGATTTTAAAGTTCATGATGTTACTTTCAAAAGTTCATAGGAGCGTTATTTTCGAGAGGACAAAACTTAGTGCCCATCCAGGAAAACCTGTTGCAAATTGAGATTTTACTGCAACTCAGTTCTGATTTCAAAATTATGAGTTTTGAAATTTTGAAATTTTTTCTTGAGGTTTTAAATTTTTCTTGGATTTGCTGTGGCGCTGGACAGTCATATAAAAATAGCATGACAGTGAACCAGTTGAATCTCCGCAATCACTCCATCCAAAAAGTAAGAATTTATGGAAAACTAAAATGAAGCAGAGAGTAACATACCTGGCATGTAGTCCATGACCATGTAAAGATATTTATGATCTTGAAATGCAAAATGAAGTTGAACAATCCACTGCGAATTAGCATGCGCCATGATGTCTCTCTCTTCCCAGAAAAATGCAGAATCGGACCTTTTGATCTAAAAATGAAGAAGATTGTAAGAATGAAATAACTGCGATTAAAACAAAATGGCACAGACACACGGTTCATGGAAGATCTTTTTTTTAAAAAAATCAAAGAATTTTAAAGGACATTCCAAGAACTTTTTACAGGATTTCAAGAACTTCCGACAAGATAGCTAAGTACATAGTCATTTTTTTACCAATTATATGGAGGCAGACAAAACACATGGTGATTCTCACTTAAGGGTGCACTGCACTAACTAAAGAAAAACAGAAGACAAGGACGCGACATTCCTCAGGCACACACACTAATTTATCAACAAATTGGCAAGCTGAAAAGCTGGAGCCAGTCATTTTCAAGGATTTTCAAGTAAATTTGACGACTTGGTCAAAATTCAAGGATATTCAAGCAAATGAAAACCGACAAAAGTAATCAAGGGTATTCAAGGACTTTTCAAGACACCTTGAACCGTGAGAGAATTTTAGCCTTGGAGAAACGGTAGGGTAGCAGTGGTAGAAGGAAAGTACAGCCCCCAAACCGTCTGTTGGTTTTGCTGGTATTTAAAAAAAAAAAAAAAAAAAAAAAAAACTACTAGCTGATCAGGGACTTTATAGTTAAAACGATTGATAAAACCTCACACTAATAAAAACTCACAGATGTAAGTTCACTTGATTACTGTCATAAGTTACCAGCCTGTCAATTCTATTCTAAAAGTAGGTAGTCAACAGTTGAATTAATTATTTTTGGCCAAACATGCTTTCAACTGTCTTATTTTGTAGCTGTTTCTAACCTTAATTCCAAATATGTAAGAGTAACGAAATTCAAATGGATAGATAAACCAAGAAATTGAAACATTGTAAATCTTACCATATCAACTTTATTTAGCAGCTTCATAGCATAAACTCTCTTAGTGTACTTATGCCTCACCTGTAAAAATAGAAACAAATAAAATAAATTAACCATTACCGAATTTATAAATAAATAATACATTTTTCATAAAACTGACATTATAAACTACTCTTTGCAAAAATTGATCACAGAATTTCGATTTGATTGATGAATTAATGATACTAATCTAAACTTCTGTTGCAAAGCTAGTAATGAGGGAATGAAGATGAGTAGTAATAATGACTATAAATGACTGAGCACTAGCCACCGGTTTACAGTTGCAACTGATAAGCTCCAGATTGCCTAAGTAGAACCTTACGTTCTCGAGTCCAACAGGAGACCACGTTTTCACTGAATGACTGTTTTCTACCAAGTAATGGACATTTGAAAAACGATTAAGTGAAGTTAGGTTCTTGCGATAGACATCATGACAAACGCATCAAGATGTAACATTAAAATGGCACGTAACAATTTCGGCTTTAAAAAGGGGATGGTTTTTGGGAATTTGAACAATTTTTATGGAGTTACTCCATGACCATAAAAAAAATTGTGAACTGAAAATTGCTTTGAACTTAGGTGATCTAGGACATTTTAAATCTGAATTTGAAAAAATACATGCAACATGCAAATTACAGAATTAAAACTGAAGCAAAATACTTACCAGTTGAATTTCACCAAAGGCTCCTCTGCCGATTATTTTTACCACGCTGAAATCATCTGGTTTCATCCGTAGACTACCAATGTCACCAGCAACCGAATCATCTGAAAATATGACAGAAGGGGAAAATTAATGAGCCGAGACACTTTAGGTTCTTACCTTATTCCTCATCACTTAACAATGAAATAGGTCTGTTGCAAAGTTGTGTTACAGCAATGGAACTGTTGCAAACTTTTGCTACAGGTTTATTAATGGTTGATTTTGGGGTGAAACCCTACAAAAATTATGTTAAGCCCAATAAAAAATAACAAACTCCACTCCCAAACTCATGAAATGCTTTCAAACGCAAGACCTTAATGGGTTTCCCTATCTCAATAAACTCCATCCTCACGAGGTGTTCTCGCGACACCACACAACAAGAAGAAAAAGCATACAATTGCCAAAAGATTTAGGCAGTAATTACCGCCATTGAGGTCACACCTTTGAAAGCATTTAGTGAGTTTGAGAGTGGATTTCCTGATTTTTTAATGCGCTTTCCGTCATTTTAACAGGGATTTACCCCATGATCAACTGTTGATAAGCCTGTAACAAAAGTTTGCAAAAGCTCCATTTCAAGCATCAATTGTTATGCCACACAAGCCAAAAATAAAAATACCTACCAATACAAGCAAATAAAATTGCATACACCGACTTCTAAGTTCATGAGAGGAACTAATAGTGTACAGTTGGGGACAAAAAGAATATCAGACAACTCCTTGGGATAGGCCACCTGCAATGCTTAAATTTATTGAGATAAATTTTGCTGGTAGCCTACCTCCAGGAGTCGACTGATATTTTTTAAGTCTCCGACTGTACCAATGAAGTTGCCATAGGATACTATTTGGAGCTGTATTTATCCACCTAGATAATACTACCGGCAGCAAAGTCAAAATGAATGTTTTCAGCTCCTAGTATAAACAAACAGGAGCTTTATGGCAAAATGTTTTTATGGCATCTAAAGTTATAAAAAAAATCGGGAAAAATCAATTTTTTTTTATTTTTTTTTTTATTTATTTTTTTTTTTTTTTGTACCACCTTAAATTACAACAAGAAAATTAAAACTTACATCGATGCATGAAGGATTCAATATTTTTCATTCTTTTCACTGCTGGATAGTCACAATCGGCCACAAGGGCTTGCATCATGTCCTATAAAAAAATAGGCAAAAATAATTTTACAGAATGAATAGTTTAGTTGGAATCTACATTCCAGTAATATGCTACAATCTCTTTGGGCAGGGTAGCGTGTAAATATTTTTGTTAACTTGTTCACTGCCAGGCCAAGCGGCAAAAAAATAGGACTCTCACAGCGCTGCTCGGCCTGTGATCCATGCATGCGAGTAAATTTTGGACTGGCGAGACGTCTTGAGTGAAATACCCTAAATAACTTTCTGACTCAGACCTTTTCAACGTAATTTTTTTTTCAAAGTTGAAAGTTGATTACCAGAAAAAGCTTGGCAGTGAATTTGTTAAAGCTTTACATGAATAAAAATAAAGTCCATCTACCTGTTTAGTATCTAGTACCTAGTATCGACATTATTATTCTTTTTTAGAGCTTCTAAGCTTAGTCATTGTCAGGAAAAATAAGAGAAAAAAATGATAAAAAGATTAAAATTCATATTGGCTTGCAGTAATTCTGATTTTTGGACAAAATTTTCTGGAAACCTGGTGAAATTTCAAAGTGAATATTATTGCACTCAATGAAAAAGTTGATAGGGCAGGAAGATAGACGCTGAAAAAGAGGATGATTTGTTGCCTTAAGGTAATGAATTAATTCAAATCTTTGCCGTTAGTAAAAAAAGAAAAAGAAAAAAAAGGGGACGTAAAACATAGAACTAACCCATTTATGCCCAGTGGATCGTTAACGACCCACTTATGGTGCTACTTTTGGACCAAATTTCAGTCAATTTGAACCAATATAATACTCAAAAACCAATCTTGGGAGTTTATAGCTCTTAAAATTTAGCTACACTTAAAAAACTCTGTTTTTTTCATTTTTTGTGTGTTTTTAGTTCTCAGATTTTGTCTTTAGAGAAAAACATCTAAAATTTTCAAATAATTCTGAGCATATATTGAGGACAAAAGTAGATGAACGATTTAATAAAGGTCGTGGATGTGATTACTTTAGCGGATCATACTTACTAATAAACAGTCTACATTAGCCACACTTCGAGGATCTTGAATTCTTTCTTCCAGTTTCCGAAGACGAGCTCGCCGATCCTCATCGGTGATGGTCTCCATTTTTAAAAACCAGTCGCTAAGTCACTTGTGTAAAATTTCCAGCACTGAAACAAAACAAAGGCCAAATAAAAATGGAGAAGAGAAAGAAACAGACTATCAGTATCAAAAGGAAAATATTGAAGTAATTGATAACTAAACACTGAAAAAACACTATGGTCTACATAGGTTCACTGAGGCATTCCTGATCTTGAAGCCTGCTACTTTCTGTGATAGAGTCCGTAATTACACTGCCGAAAATTAACGGGCCTCAAGACCAAAGTGCCTCCGTAAACCTGTATAGTCCGTAATTTACAGTGTCCAATACCGTATTGTGTTTTCAGTGCACAAAGTGTTACCTTTCGAATAACGAAGCTGATCTATGAACGTTCAAGCAGGAAATTCCATAAAACACTCTGGCAAACTTTCCATTTGTTGTTCTCATAACTCATTTATTGCAAAACATTTTTCGTTCATATTATAGGAATTTTTTGGGTAAAATAGAGCATCCAATACATTAAAAATTTAATTTATACTTTAAAACTTGACATTTTTAACTTTGTAGCGATGACTGAGGTCTGAGGTCACAGGTCTGAGGTCACTTCTTCCTTGCCAGCTCCCTTGCAGTAAAGTAAAAAAATTCAAAGGTTTAAAGTCAAAATCACAAATTTACAAAATAACAGATGCTACAGTTTACCCAAAATGACCCTTTGATTGTGTCCATCTCCGGAAGAAAGACCCATAAAATTATAGGAGTGCTCATTTGAGTAAATTCTAATGAGATCAAAAGGCTTATTTTCTCTTGGAGAAAAAAGAGAATTTTGCAGGAGAATCTTGAGATAAAAAGGCTTTGAGGTGAAATGAAAAGAAAAAAAAAAAACAAAAACAAAAGAGAATATTTTGGAGGATTACCAAAAGAAAATAACCAAAGTGAAATAAATAAATAGATAAAGCCTGTAATGATCAGTCAGAATTGTTTAAGGCACAACTAGTTTAAGGAAAACACAAAAAAACCTCCTCCATAACTATCAGAAAGCACCCTCCCTGTCAAATTTGAATGCAAATGGACTCATAGGTTAGAAGTTGTCACAGACAGACAGACAGACAGACATTTTTTGGGAATATGATTTTTGAACTCAGGGGCACCTGAAATGCCAAGAAATTGAATAACCCCAACTTCCAAATTTTTCATGATGACAATACTTCCTTCCCTTGGGGGGGGGGGGGGGGGGGGGTTGAGGCCGAGAAAGTAAAAATTAATAGGCTTAACAATTCTATTGTTAAAAGCAGTGACCGCCAAATGGTAAAAGTTAATTTTAAAAAAACAAGATGCTAATTTAACAAAACAGTATAATAAGACCAACAACATGAATTGTTGTGATTTTCACACACCAATATGTTGATTTATCAATCTATTCTGTCAGTTTCACAAAAAGATTTTGTTAATTCAACATCCCGTTTTGATAAATTAACTTTCACAGTTTTCTGGTCAAATTTTTAACATTAGAATTGTTTAAATTGACTAATTTTTTTTTTCCGGAGTGAGTTTTTTTCACAAAATTCCATCGCAGAGTAAACCAAGGACCCTCGTCAAACAGTGCAAAATGATTGGACCGTCATGGCAGTGACATCACTAAATATCACTGAGCCAGTTTATATGTTCCATCAATTTAATGCGCTCTCTCTTCAAAAAGACAATTTATTCAAGTTAATCTTTAGAGTCAGTTTACTTTGAAAACTATTGAGAAGCATCAGTAGGCTTACTGTTTGTAAGGGTCAGTTGTATCATTGCTAGAAACTGTTGTACGGGGAAGATCTTGTAGACTTCACAGCAGGGAACACAATGATGCCTGTTTCATAAAAATTTAGTGACAATAGTTTGATTATTAAGTTATTGTTCCTTTCATCAGTTGTTGATAGTAATAACTTACACAAGTAAGATTTAATTATTTTTATTACTCAGGTCGTAATCAAAAGCGAGGATTTTTAATTATCCTTATAGTGCAGGGAGATGATATGACTGAACAGATTTAAAGTATACTATAAGACCTGAGTATTCTCGACTATGCCATTTTTGGTTGGCAAAATCGACCGCGCCGTTAGAACTTCCCATCATGATGCACATGAATGAAATATTGCAAATCGATTCTTGCATCGAAATGCGATATTTTATTTTTTGGTACATTCTGCCTTATTTTAGAAGTTATTGACAAAATATATTGCAGAGACCTTTGCCAGATGATTATCTGGTAACTGACACTCCAGTTTCTTAAATATAAATTACTTTTGGCCTGTAATTTGACATTAATCGAACAGTAGTGCTGTAGTGGCAGAAATCGGCGTTAAACGCTGAAGAATCACCTTGAATAGAGGAAAACGTATAAGTCAGAATAAATCAGCTCCCTGATATATTCTAAGACTTATACGGATTTCTTACTTAAATGGATCCATAGAACTATACACAAGTGATGCTATTGGTGAGAGACCAGGTTTGGAATGGCTGTCTTTCCAAAACCATTGTTCAGTTGCTCCAAAGGTAAAAAGGCTGCTCTGAAGACTCCCGTAGCCGAGGAGCAGCTGAACAATGGTTTTCGAAAGACAGCCACTCAAAAAAACCTGGTCACTCACCAATAGCGAAACTTGCGTATAGTTTTATCGATCCGTTTAACTTGAAGTCCCTGATGAGCTCGCTGGTGAGAAAGTGAATCTGCACTGAAATTTCGTGATAACATTAGCCTTTCTTGATACTCACACTCCTCATACTACGCAGACAGGTGCCATCTGCTATTGATTTTCAACAAAGTTAGTTCTTTACTGCATAAATCAGAGCTTCTGCTTTACGAATATTTAATGACATTTTTCATTTCACCAATGATTCCAACAGTTGATTAAAAGATTACACAGTTCAGTTCAGTTAATGATTGTGATGCACCAAAATACTTGCATCTGTCATCTTTTCTCAATCCATGGAATCTCCATAAATTAATCAAAATAACCACACATTTTTTTTAAAGTCAGCGACGGAGACTCAGGACAACAGTTTAAAAAAGATTACAGATCGGAGTATTTTCTTGCATTACTTACAGTCACGCTCGGAACTATGTAATCTTATCGTCAACCCATGGAATCACTGGTACATTGAAGAATTTATACAAAAATACAAAGCAGATACAACAATGAACAATGTCAGAAGTGCCAGCAGGGGGAGCAAAGGGGGCATTTGCACTCGGACCTAGAAATTTGGAAAATTCCAATTTTCATGATAATTTTACCAAAAATATGTTGAAAACAATCAAGAAATTACAGAAATCAAAGGTTTTCCCCCTTGAAATTTTCTGCCAGCGGCCATGGACAATTAAACAGCCCTCTTGATTGGCTGGAAATGGTTTCATTGTCTCTGCCGTTCGGTCTCCAAAGAAAAGTTACAAAACTCAAACCTTCACCCGAACCAAATAACAAAATATGCTTTCTGATAGCTTGAAGAAATACACCAATTCTCTTTTGCAATCCTCATAGAATTATAATAAGAAACAATCCCTGACTAAAGAGCAAGTTCCCTGAGGTTTTAATTATTTTATCCGTCCACAATCACATCCATGAGTAGTCAGTTGGCCATCATCCAACGATTTTGCAAACCGGCGACTCAACAATGCATCTTGATGCAATTTAGGTTGCCCGATGCTACTTTTCGTATTTCAAGACTCATCTTGCTCAGGTTTTGAGCTTGATACATCAATTGTGAAGGCCAGATTATCCAATTTTCTAGGAACTCAGCAAAATAAGACTGTTCGACCATATATAAATTCATTTTGAACACTCAATGAGTGTGCCATTTAAAATCACAGTAACACTTTCAAGCGTAACCTTCAATAAAGTGATTCTGCCTATGAAATAAGTGTCGTCTACACGTGCGTTCTAAATCTTGCGCCATTTGTAGAGGCAGAAAAAATTCGGCAAGGCTAATACAACAGGACGCGGATTCTCCATAGATGATCAGCAAAAATCTAAAGTTACCTAGACATTGTGTGCAGGTGCAACAAGGATTTATGGTCAGATGGTCCGAAATTTAGGAATGGAATAAGCTCGATAGCAGCCTATTGTAATAAACAAAGCTGAAAACTTTTGCGGCTGGTAATGAGGATTGGAGAGAGAGATTCATAAAGATTTGTGTATCTTGAATAATGGGAAAACAAACTTGGATGTTATGATGAAAAAAACGACAGGATAGACAACATAATAATAATGTTTGCCTAACCTAACCTCCTAAACAGCGACAATCAGCCGAGTTGAACTTCTCTTTTACAAGAAGCGAGCAAAACAAACTGTATCGCAGTATGGTCTTATCTACGGTAATCTTTAAAGGAAAATGAAATCAGAGGATTAATATTCCTCTGTAGAATCAGATAACAGTAGACTCTGGAGATGAATCCGACGTTTCTAGTAGGGAGAGGAATGAAATTGAAAAATTAGGGGAGATAGGAGGGGCATCTAAGCAAATAGCTATCGAATGAGATTAATGTGAACTATAAAAATAACTAAGAATGTTCTGCTGGAATAGGTGAGGAAATGGAACAGAGGCAAATTGGATCAGTATCCAAGGAATGAAAATGCAAATCATACAATGTTAGGGGTAACACCATATTCACTTTGTGTGACATGATAAAGTGCATCTTCGCAAATTTTAACTTCTACAAACATAAACACCAACAGAAACTCAGGAACTGAAGATATGGGCATGAGAGATTAATGTTCGTACCTGAACTATGGCAAAATAGCTAAAACTCGAGGGCTGGACGAGCTGCTACATTGCTTCGACCAATTTTCCGGTATCTCACGAAAAAGGATCAATTTGAGATGAATAAAACGAAGGGAGATAAAGGTAAGAGCACAGACGAATCATTAAAACTAGTAAAATGTTAGCGAATAAAAATGAAAAAGATGAAACTGAACATTTTGAGGAGTTTGATACAGTAATGAAACAGTGAATATCATTAGTGGTCAATAATAACAGCTAACACCATAAAGAAATGCAGAAAACGATAGACGTCTTGTTGTTCTTCATCATCCCAAAACTCCCATCAAAGACTATGTATTTTGTTTTATAGACAGAGTCACAATGCTGCCCGGGATGTATGCAACCCGCAGTGCAGTACAAACCATAAACAGTCTCTGTGGTGACGTCAGAGACCTCTGAAAGCCTTTTAAAATTTAAAATAAAATAGCTCTTCTGTAGAAAATTGTCTTTATAATTAGATGAAAAGCCCGCACTGTCCACTCCACCCTCATTTGTTTGCACTAGATCGGGGGTCAATCAGCCCCTAAATATTAAAACGCCTCAGGGAAAATTGAAAAGGTATGCAACCCGAGTAGGTAACAGCGTGGCGCCGACATACCTTTGGAAAAAAATTGTTTTTAAACTATTAAAAAGAAAGCAGGAAAAAGAACAAAATTTTCTCAGCAATGTTATATGTTTAGCATCAGAAAGCTCATAGGACGTAAATAGAGACAATAAAGTGCTGTGGTAGTTTCCTGTAAAAAAAAAAAAAAAAAAATTGCACCTGTGAGCACAGGTAGACGAGGCAGGTGAGTGGAAGTGGGGGAATAGTGCTGCGATCTATGGGGCGCCCCAGTGAAACAGCTATAAGCTTGGTGGCGCTCGCTGGCGCCAAACTCGAATGACGCATAGAAGATTGATAATCTTCCTGTCAATCCTGACTACAAATATAGCTTCTGTCACATTGGGGCGCTAAATTCTTAGACAGAGACCCAAAAATAAAATTAAAAAAAATATGAAAAAAAAATTAAATAATAAAATTTAATCGATACTGAAATTTTTAAAACAAAAAGGTGTTTTTTTAGGGAATCATTACTATGATTGACTGATTTAGTGACAATATTTAGAAATTTGGGGCTATGAGTTCTGTCTACAATTTACATACCTACTTTCACCTGTTGATAACAACAATCGCTTTGATGAATTCCCCACAAATCTAAGTTTTGAACAGGGTTGGGCAAAGTGGGACTTGATCATCACCTATACTTGCTTTTCGATTACTTTTAAAAATTATTCGGGGAGGATTTGAATGCAGTAATCAGGCATACTGATTTCAATAAAACCAACGTATTACACTAAAATAAACTGTTGTTCATCTAGTAACAGCAGTTTTCCTGAAATCAGCAGACATCATTACTGCTTATAAGATCCATTTCGATTACCTTCAAAAAGTAATCGATTATGAAATCGAAAAAGAGGATTTACTCAACTCTGGTTTTGGAGGAAGTTTTCAACAAAAAATTTGATACAAAATGTCATTTTTGATAACATAGAATTGGATTTTTGAGCCAGAGATTCAACTGGTAAAAGTAAGCTAGAAAAGAAATTTGGGATTAAAAATGAGACCCTCAGCAAAGAAAACAAATCAACTATATATTTTTTTCAACGGCTCGTTTTGGATGTCCAATTTAAAAAGTACTTACATTTACCTACCAATTGTATATTTTAAGAGTTACAAGAGGATAAACGATTAAAGTCAATTTTGAAGAAATCAATGGAGGATAATGCAAAAACAGTTGTATTAAAAGGAGAAAATGAAAATTACAAAAAAAGTTAATACCTAACTATCAAGGGAATGTTGAAAGTGGGTAAAAGAATTGTAGAAACAATAGATGAAAAAAAAATTTATTTACAAGAACACATATTTTCTAGGGCTAAGTGTATTTATTGTTAAATTTACAAATGAAGTGTTACCGCAAATGTTTACAACTTAATTTTTCAATGGAACGATTTTTCCAATAAGGCAAAAATTTCACAAAACACACATGTTTGGAAATCTACGGACAGGCAAACAAGATTAATACTTCAAGATGCCTGGTAACTAGAATTGATGGAAACATTTCTTACCTAAAGCAATAAGGATTACAGACCCATCTCGAGATCATTCGTGACTAGTATAAAACGTTCACTTTTATCGCCTACGTTTTTTCTTTGCTGATTCCATCTCAGCAGGAGTGACAGAAGCTCGAGTAACTCTTTTCGGTGGTGTAGAAGCTTTTTCTGGCTCCTTTGCTGCGTTTCTACTTGGAGTTTTAACAATAGGTTTTTTGACATTCGGATCTGGTTTACTAGGTTCGACAGCTTCACTGACGACTTTCTTTTTGAGATCATCAGAACTAGCTTCTTTTTTACGTAACGGGGTCTTAATAATACTAGGGTCGACTTTTTTGGCGGCAGATTCAACAGATTCTTCCTTCGGCTGCTCATCAGTCTTCATGGATCTCCTTGTTCGCCCTCCTGGCACGGTTTTTTCTTTGTCAGCTATTATTTTCTCCTTTGATTCTTCAGCTCCAGTAGAATCTGGTTTATCGCTCTTACTTACTCTCCTCAAGGGTGTCCGCTTGTCAAATTTTTCTCGGTTTCTATTCACTCCATCATCTTCTTTGATAATCTCTCTGACCTTGTTCTCTTTTCTGGCTTCTCCCGGAAATTTCCTTTGACTTTCCACGAACCTTTCCGATCGCGAACTATTCTTTCTCGCTTGTTCCAACATTTTGCCAAACTCCTCTTCTGGTAGTTCAAAATCATCCTCTTCATTTGGAAAAGGTAAAGGCTCGACATCATCCAATTTGTCCATATCATACCAGGTACCTAAATGTTTCCAAATAGTGTCAGGCTCTATCGTTCTGTTCACGGCTGCTGAGAATTTCTCCGTTATTCGAGCCAAATTAAAATGTTGATTGATACCGACTGGCTTGAAGTCCATCATTGCGAACATTAATTGAACTTCATAGGCCGGAGTCCAGACAAATTCGGAGTTTCCCGTATCACTCATCCTCGGGGATTTACGGTTTGATGACAGAAGGAATGTTAGGAGGATTCACGAGACCATTAGTTCATTACCTGAAACACAAATATTACTGATAATTAATAAACTGCAAAGAAACTTAGCTTCAACTGACCTATGTTTTGGATAAATACCACTCCAAGCAGTTACAGTAAAAAAGAAAAAGCTATGGTACAAGAGTATGACGTGATACATGGAGAAAAAGGTATGTCGATGAAGCACAAAAAGTATGTCGAATTTGCAGCTACTGGGGCGAGTATGAGTTCTGAAGACATAGAGTATGTTTTTTAAGCACATGCGTATGTCGTTCAAGAACATGGAGTATGTGGTTCAAGCACATAAAATATGCTGTTAGAAGACATACTCAGCCCAGCAGCTGCAAATTCACCAAACTCTGTGTACTTCATCGACATACCTTTTTCTCCGTGTATGATATGAACAATTTAAACAGCCCAATACAAGAAATAAGTTGAGAAACAAAAACAAAAAAAACAAAAAAAGAAACAATCATAAAACAAAATGATTAACCATCCAACATTTCAAACAGAAAGAGAGCTAATTTTCTTCACCAGAATGGAATAAAACGAGATGAAACCCAACGGAACGCCACATTTTTCTACTGTGGATAACCCGCATGGTTCCAGAGAACAAGCCAACCACTCGCAAAAGTCTCAATAGTCCTTCCGCAAATCCTGACTCTGGGGGAAGCGGCCTTTGGGGCTCAGTGTGAGGGCTTTTCTACAGGATAGTAAGGAGATCTAACCTGTATTGACATTCAAATCCATTAGAAATGCACCACTGTTGCACACTCTCTGAAACCAGAGCTTTTCCGCTTTTGACCTTCATTTGCAGAAGTCAGAGTCAACTTAATTTCAAACATTTTTGATCATTGCGTTCAACAGTAATTCCTAAGGAATGTTTCGTCACTGGTCGGGTCGGAGCTTTAAATGACCAATTTTTTAGGAGAAAATTGTTGGCAAGAAATTTTGAGTTTGAAGGTTTTGAACAAATTGAATCAAGGCCTTCAAACTCATAATTTCTTGCTAGTCATTATGACCCAAAAAGTTGGTCTTAAGAAGTTCAGACCAGTATTAAAACGTTCCTCAGGATGTGCTGTTGAACAAGATGCTGAAACATTTTCGAAAAGTTAACTCTGACTTTCGCAAATGACAGTCATAGTCGGAAGAGCTATGGTTTCAGAGAGCGTGCAAATGTGACCCATAATGCCAAAATCTAACGGATTTCGATGTTACTACACGTTGCTAGTCAGGAATATTCCCAGTTTTTGTCTTTTTTTTTCTAATCTCATGTTTCTTTTTCTTCTTCGGTCTTTTTCTCACAAATTAGAAATTAGTATTAAAGTATAGGGGAAGTTTCGAATTGCTTGTCCTTAAAAAAACTAATATCTTTACAGGAAATACGAATCTATGGGGTGTTTGAATTAGAGAAGACGACTACGTAGAATTTGAGGACAGAGGCAAACGATGGAAGATCAAATCTGTTACTTTTCTTTTGTAAAAACTCAAATTAAGCAGTTTCAAAAACTCTACAGTAACAAAAAGTTAAAAACATTAGTTCCAAAGATTTCAGGGAAGCAGGCATTATTGCTCACATAAGAGAGTAAATTCCCAAATGGGAATATTTTGGTGAATTTAAATCACTTTTGGCTGATCCTCTGAAGGTTCCATATTTGCCAGCCACAATTTAGCTGTTGCACCGTCATTTTTAAGCCTCTTCCTCAACTTACAGCACTATGAGAGGTTGACTGAATTAATTTTACTTCCTTTCAAACCAGAAAAAATTTACAGTGAAACCTGAACAAAAAAAATCACATAAGTTTACCTACTCAAAAATTCTCGAAAATGCTGTGGTAAAAAAACACCACCAATTACAGAGAAGTTGGCTAGTGACAGTGATCTTGCCATAAGCACTCAAACATTCCCGATTGGTGGAGCCATTGATTTAGAGCCCCTGGGAGCTGATCCTGCTCTTTTGGACAAGGCGGGATGGCAGAAATCAATCTTTCCCATTGGTGTAAATGGCGTCACAAGACAATTTAGAAGTGGTTCGAGTTGTTCATTTCAGACCGAATGACTCCCCGCCCCTCCAATGACTCCTAATCTGTCACGAGAAGCCGTTAAAACCAATGGGGTTGGTCGATTCCCGCTATCTCGTCTCGTCTTGTCCAAAAGAGCAAACTCAGCTCCCAGAAGTTGCAAACCCGTTACCTGCATATAAACAATGCAAACTTAAACTGCCGCTTATCAACTCATCTAAAAGACCTCTATCGTGTCTTGAGAGGAAGCATTTTTCAAGAATTCAACAACGAAGAACTTTTTTGCACTAATCAGAGGCTTTTTACTTTCATCCTGTTGAATCTGCACTGAAACAACAAAGCTCTTTAAAAGCAAGAAAAAAAAATGGTTGAAAAAGACGAAGACCTACCAATACGAGTCCTGAGAGAGTCCAGATAAATTTTCTGTCCATAATTTCAGTAATTTCATCAACTAGAGACAAAAAAAATAATAAAAATGCAGCTTAAAAATGTGGACTTCTTCTACTTGTTTTCACTGTTTTCAGCGTTTTCAGCTTCAGCTTGTTTTGAAAATTTGAGATACGCTGATTTGTAGGTTATGTTGTTTTGTTGCCGTTAATTTTGTGACGTCAGCAGAAGGTGGACTCGTGGACATATTCCACAACCCGCGAAATTCCAATTTCAACTAAACACACGACAGTACATAACTAACTGCATGCTGCACCTGCACTACAAAGTATTCCTAAAATCTAAATCCAGTTTTGCTCGTGATTTGATTTTCCCGAACTTCAGACCTTGAGATGATAAAAACTTCAAATTTGTTTTCTACGTAGTAGGGCCGGAGTGGCCTGCCACCAGGGGCCCCAGCTAGCCCAGGAGTTTCGGGCCCTTTCCGTACCTATCTTAAAAAGAAAAACAGCGGAAAAAGTAGACGCAGGACGAGCAGATCAACTATCTCGCGAACAAATAATCACGCCATCACTCTCATGACGCCCCCTCTGCTCTTCCATGGCATCGCAAATGTTCCTTAAAACGGGGAAATAGACTTCCGAGCAGACCTGTTCTCTCGCGGACCTCTGTAATCACCTTAGTTGCGCAGGGCTGTCAAAACGCCCCCGCCCCCTCTGCTCTTCCGGGGCATCGCCAACGTTATTTTAAATGGCGAAATAGACTTACGAGCAGACCAGTTCATCTCGCAGACCGATTGCCAATTCGACGCAAGGCTCGCCAGAACGTCCCCTTTACTCTTCAGACTGAAGAGTAAAACCGGCATCAGCGATGCCCTGAAAGTTTCAGGGCATCACTGATGCTGGCCCGGGTAGCGATTTCCACTCCCGGGTAGCGATTTCCACTCAGTCCCTTTTCGGTATCTTAAAAGAAGTGAAAAGAGAAAAAAAGAAAGCGGGTAGGAAAATGGGAATGGAGAAAAAATTGGAAGGAATGGAAATAAATGAAAGGGTTTAAAAAAAGGAAAAAGATGGGCTCTGAGTTCGAGTGCCACTCGAACAAGGAAAAAGAGGAAATCATAATAATCGCAAGGATATCGCATTCGTGCTTTTAGATACATAGTATTTCTAGAATCTATTGTGGGCTTTTAGTTCAAACAAGAGGGGCTCCAAGAATAGTACCCAGTCTCATTATCATAGGGGCTGGGGCCCAGCTGGGAGAGTCGGAGAGGCCCTGACCTGTCCGCGAGTGGAATCAAGGCCCCTGATCAACAATGACGGAAAAAATAAAAGAGTAGGGGAGAAAAAAGGATGGCAAAAAACGAAGAAACCAATCCAAAAATATGAAGTCCCTGTGAAACTACTTGGAAGGCCCACACTAAGGCTGAGGCCCATATTAAAAAATTTACAATGGGGCTCTTGCAAACTTTTGCTGTGGGCAAATGTCCACTCTAATGTAAAAACCAGTGAAAATCACAAAAATTACACCAAGGAAGTCTAAAAATCAGAATAAACTCACATAACTGCTATAATGGCAAGTTTGTAACAGCGGTTCAACGCAGGTATCATGAGAGATTCCTATCTATTATGTCACTTTCTCTATGGAAACACAGAGATACATGTCAATTTAGATGGGAATCTCCCATGATACCTGCGTCCCTCCGCCATGAAGCCCGATTCTGAGAGTGAATTTTGTGATTTTTTGGTGTACTCATCATCATTATTACAGGTTTTTATGCAAGAATCAACTCTTCAATCCCCTGTAGCAAAAATTTGCAAGACCCCCATTTTTGTAGTTCAGAGGCCATTTTTTGGGAAATTTCATACATATAACAGCTGAGTAAGTAAGACTCTACAAATATTTCTCTGTTCTTTTTAAATCAGTCAATTAAACTTTACTGGCTGAAAACAGTGAGAACTGCACTTCACGGCCACATTTTTAATAATTTCCATCAATATTGAGCGAAAATTGGCAAAAATTTCTATGGGGGAATTTTTCATTTGAAATTTTCGTTTCAGAAATGTCTCCAGAATCTTTGATCAAATCTTCCGCTGTAATTTGTTTGAAACTTATCTTTAATAGGATATATTTACAATCACTTCTGAATATAAATTGAAAGAAATTTCTGCCTAACAATGCCAGTTTGTAAAAAACTGTAATTTATTAAAGAGGTCATATAATTTCACATTAGGCCGGAGGCCTCGGTATATACGACCGGTGTGGCAGGGTGCGTAACATCATTGCCAGTCACATAAGACCGGCATGGCAGTGAATGTGTTAATTCCCTTTATGTACAATTAAATCAAACAGAAGAGGGTGCATTTTAGAAGTTTTGCATTTAAAAACGGTTGAAAATTAAAATAAATCAGAAGGTAAAATTAGTGTTTACATTCCACTTTCCTTTTCTTTTGAAGGAATTTATTTTAATAAATTTCCAAAGATTACAGAGCAGCCCCTCTTCACATATAAAATGAACTCTACTGAGGATTCTTTCACGTCCCTCCCTCCAAACACGCAGACTTGAGAAAAATATATTCCATGATTTTTCAACAAAAATGCTATAATTGCAGCAAATTAATAACAAAAATATCAGTGCTAACAGTTACTTTTTTTAAAAATACAATACTAAAATACGAGAAATACATGAATTACATCTTTGGTTTCAGCTAAATATGCACATTATAATTTATAAATTCTTAAAACAAAGAAAATAAAGTAAAAATATTGAATAGAAAGGCAGATTTTATTGACTTTAAAAGAAATTGAGCACTAAGTACGAGTAGTTGAAATATAAACTTCATTTACTGCCACACTAAATATAAACGCTGCAAAAATTTTGGTTCCAATGCTTTTGCAATTTTTTCTTTCACATTTTATTTTATTTTGGGATTAAAAAAAACTTCTTTTTTTAGAAGTGTCCAATCAGGCGCACATTTTTTTTTTTTTTCAGTCTAGGAACATTTTTCTCAGCTCCTGTTAGGTTGATTTTTGTAAAGCCCTTATGATGCAATGAAGAAAAACATCACACATTAGTTTACATTTATTTTCTAGAACCTCTATTTAACTGATGAGATAAATCCAAAAAATAGCAGTTAAAACAGGGGCGTGCCGTGGTTTCCAGGGGGGGGGGAGAATGCAATCTTGCAGCCCTCCGCAAATTGCCGCCCCTAAAAATTATAAATTTGATTTTTTTTTTTTTTTTGGCTCGACATACACTGATTTTGCTGCCTTTGGCATTCATTTTGAAATTTGATAACTTTAATTTTTTTTTTTTGGTTGCTCACCCCGATTTAGCCACCCTTGGAGAGTGCCGCTCGGGGGGAAAGGTACCCACATGCCCCTCCACAGCACGCCCCTGAGTTAATAATTGATGCAAAAAATAAAAACTGAACATCTACAAAAGAAAAAACCAAAAAGAGTATTCCAGTTGATGAAAACAAATGACAAAATGCTTGACGTTCCTTTTTACAAAAATTTAAGGGCTGGTCTTTGTCTAATTGTAAGAAAAACATTCCTAAAGATCGCGTGATAATTTTACAAAAGCCACATTTAAGGGGTAAGGATTTGGAGGTCCCAGCTGGCCGGGGGTATCAGCTCGGTGCTTTTGACAAGGCCTCTTCAAAGTAAGCGGTCCAACCGTCATCTCAAGGAGAAAAAGCTCAAAGGACGCCTCCTTCAGCCCTGTGACAGTCTAAAATCCAGCAGTCAATCATAAGGTATACCTTGTACAAACAGAGCCATTAGTCCTGCATAGACGATTTGACGCAACCCGCAATACACGTAGCCTGAGTTTGTCTCGATCTTGAGAAAACAAAGGAAAAGAAAGATAGGAGAGCGGTAATTTGACGTGTAATGCGGGTTGCGTCGAATCGTTGACGCTGGACTTATGGTTCTGCTTGTATAGCAAGACTCTTTATTATATAAGGACTCTAGCTAGGTGCACCGCACCCCCTTAAACACATGACACTGCAAACTCTATACTTTCTAAAGAAACCATGTAACTACGGTCAGGCAACACAGTTAAAAGAGTAATAACAGTTAAAATAATAAAAAACAAGATTCTATTTCTAAAGATAAAATGAGGCAATCTTTAGAAGAAGGGCACAAAGAACATTAGGTGGGCTATTCCAGAGGAATCCTCATTTGAACATAATGCTTTTCTCTCAGTAAGAGCACACCTTGCATTTTAACCCTTTCATGCACAAATTTTGGGATTTGAATTTTATTTAGATTTATTTTGACCGTTCAAAAGAGGTAAATTTTCTAAGAATTTTGATGGGTCACTCAATTTTTTTGCAAAATGTCTATTTAAATTCCATTGAATCTCATGCAGTGGCGTCGCGTGCAATTTGGCAACAATGTATTCTATCCATTTAAGCTCATGTAAAAGATCGAATTCAGGGGGTGCACAGTACACAAGGAAAATTTGATATATTTAATGAGTTTAAATGGAGCAATTGCATTGTTGCCATATGGCACGCGATGCCACTGATCCCATGTTATACATATGAAATGGTACGCATGTAACCACTTCCCGTGAAAGGGTTAAGAGCACTTCTCGTAGAGATCACCTTAAACATGATTACGCTCCGTCTTGACTAAATTTTTAATACCCTGAGCGCATTTTTTATTAAAAGTGGATGAGACTCCAAAGAGATGTTGCAAAAGGAATGAGGACGAGAAAAATAAAAACTTCGGTTTTCATTTTTCATTTCTATGAGATGAATAAATTCAAAATTTTGACTATGAAACTTAAAATACAAGTCACCAATACTGAAATGAGGGACCATAGGTTGTCTTTTTTGATTTACAGAAATGTCTTACTATAAAAATACTTGATAGGATTACAAATGGACAGCACTTTTTAGTGATGCATTCAAAATGAGTATAAAAATAATGGCACAAAACAATCTGAATTCTAGAGCAGAATGCAAGAAGCAAACCTAAATGGCTTCGAATCTCCAGCCGTCTTTTTTTATTTGTTCGCTGTTCGAGTAGTTTTACAAGGAGTCTTATGGAAGACAGTGGGATGAATGCAAACGGTTGTATACGGGGAAAAAAAATAACAATTTGGTGTTTTGGGGTTTATCGGGCAAAATTAATCGAAAAAACTAATTTTGAGCACAGTTAGACAAAAAACTGTCGGTACAATATGACCAAAAGCCTCCGCGACTGCATACATGGACAATAATCACGATTAATCCCTCGCAATAGTTTGCACCGTTTGCTAAGCTCCATAAGATTCTGTGTGAACAACAGCGGACATAAAAAAAGACAGCCTCTTATTTTTCTTACAAAGTTGCTTCCGCAAAAAATTCACCCAACGATTCCTACAATTTTTTGTAAGAAATTCCCTGGATAAATATGCAAGAGCCAGGTGTCCTTTACGCTGATTCCACTTTTTAGGACGAGACGAGACAAGATAGCGGAAATTGATCAATCCCATTGGTTTAAACAGCGTCATGTAACAGACTTGATGTTGTTCCAGCCGTTTAAAAGATTCTTTCGTTTGAGCATACAACCCATTAAACAGCCGCAAATCTGTCACATGACCCTGTTTACACCAATGGAATTGATCAAATCCTGCTAACTTGTCTTGTCCAAAAGAGCTGAACCAGCCCACTATAGGATTCTCACATTTAATGTGGTCTAAGATTTGGAACATTTGTTAAGCACAAACTATTTTTCGCAGGATTTTGAGAGGGAATGTCTTGCTGTGATTCAAATGGTGTGATCTTGGACTGGCACTACATCGACTTGATCAGTGAAAATATGAAACCTTCTGGACTAGATAAGTGAGACTCAACAGATGGAATAGTCATTCTCACTAGCCCCAGTCAAAGTTGTTGAAGTACGTATGAGACTTGATCTCCTCTACTCCTCTCGTTCCTGAGCCCAATCTGTTTTGTGGCTCGTACTTTAGTAACTGAAACACAAACAAGATACTTTTGTCAAGCAATGAAAATAAATTAGGCCCAAAGGGTAAACAAAAGTTGCGATGGGTCTGTTGAATACTTTTGCTACAACAAACTGGAGGGTTGATTACGGTGTGAATTGATGGTCGGTCATCTTTGCTGCTCGTGATGCACTCATACAGGGTTGATTCGCCCTTTCAACCTAAAGCATCATTCATATGAACATAAATAAATACCCATGGGGTTGCAATACACCAAAAGGTCCCTTTTTAAATTTGTTTTACAGCCTTTGTTTTTGTATTTGTTTTACATTCCGTTTTAAGTTATTGTTCAATGTTGTGTTGGGCTGATTAAGAATTGTTTGCGTACCCATGTGAATATATACTCCTATAAAATCAAATGCAGACTGAGTTTCGACCAAAATTGAGCTGGAAAATTGGACAACTGTCGCAAGCTTTGTGCTGGGTATGTATTTGTCTTTCATGGGGATGCTGAAAATAACTCTGCCAATGATTTCAACCATGAAAAGGGAATTGGTTGAAGAAGAAAAAATCTGAAAGCGTGACTTTAAAATTGGGAGCATACCTGAAAGAGGAAGGAGCTAGCTTCAGCTGAAATAGCCTCTGGAATGTTCAGCGAGAAATGAGGATAGATGCCTTCTGGATGATGACTTGATAGGCTCTGAAATGACATCAGAAAATTTGACTTCACTTTTACGGAGAAAACGAAACAGCAACTATTTCTATGCTTCAAAGTTAAATAAACTCTTGCGAAATTTTGCAGTTGGCAAATGGATTATCAAGTATTTAACCACTTGGTCTGAGTCTAACGTCTATTTTAACATTTCGTAGCTTGCGGTGAGTGGATTGCAGCATTCTTTTTTTTTTTTTTTTTTTTGGCTGATGACGGGAGCAAATTCTAAATTGGAATTTTTTCTCTTCTGAATTTTATTCATTTATTTATTTAATTATTTATACTATTTATACTATTTGGTGCTGCGATAATGGTCCCAAGCAAATTCAGTGGACCACAATCACAATAATTTTATATACTTTCCCGATTATAGTCCCCACAAAGGAAAAACATCAGTTTAACCCAGAGACAATTTATCAAAGAGACCACGCACTATGTATCTTGCCCATGTTTGCGCGCTGTGGGAATGTTTTTTTTTTCATGGTCTGAATAGAACACCACAAACATGGTCTATATGTTGACTGATGAGAAAAGTTGTTGAGATTTTGCCTAGTAAAACCAAAGCACCAAAATTGCATCAGTCAACGTATGGATCATGATGGATGGTGCTCCCTCATGCTCCTTGAGTTAATTCCTGTTGAGTTTCAAAAAATAATTCAGCCACCACGCTCACGGCTAGTACGTGGTCTCTACTATATATATACTGTCTCTGGTTTAACCTAAATTAACATAGTCTAACCTAACCTAACCTTATCTAACCTCACAGATCTCGGCAAAAATGGTTGGACAGTTTTAGAGTATGCCTTTTTGAAATATTCAGTTCGGGACCACAGTCGGGAAAGGTATACATAATTACTGCGACTGTGGTCCCGAGCAGGACCACAATCACGGAAACTAGATATACATTAGTTAATTTGTTTCTTTATTTACTTGCAGTACAATTACATAGTCCTTACACAGGCTCTTTACAATGTCAGATGCTAAAACTAATGATTAATATAACAATACAAAATTATTAATTCATAATTTTAGTTTTGGTGGTTAAGATATAGTTATTAGTATAATATCCTAATTTGCACAGATTTTTCTTCAGTTTTTTTTATAAAAATACTCTCACATCATTGGCATCTTTTAAAGCATCCGGGAAGGCTACTTTTGAACTATCTTCAACTCCTCATTCATGCTATCATTTTTCCCTGGTACAATAGTTTTAGGGCACAGTATTTTGCGAGTATTGTAGCTATTATTGCTTCCATTTACTTCAAGCTTATTTTTTTGTAAAGTACTTACTGGCAAGATGTGAGATTTTTAATGATTGGTCCATGGTGATTAACTCATCACTTTGCATGAAGCATGATTTATCTTTGCCAACTTTGAAAATTATCCTAATTGTTCTTTTCAATTTTTAGCTTTGATCTCATCGTTCCATGTTTTTTTGTTCCAATGACAAAGCGTCAGAAAGGTTCATTGAGAATTCAAAAGATTCAAATGCTGAATCAATTCCCATAAGAATTGCACGGCATGAACTGAGGGTAAAAAATGTTTTTAAAAGCGTAAAAATGGATAGCTTTACCAGTTATGCCATTAATAGTTGCAATTGCTTACCTTGCCAGTTATGAGGTGAAATAAAAGAACACCATAGCTCCACCAATCCTGGGACTCGTCAGGCGATGCTGATGGGCATGTAAGCAATTCAGGCGCAACGTAATGACCTTCCAAGGCATCTCTACTCCAAATAGGTAGGACTTTGGAATGACGATAAAAATACGTTAGTTTAATTGATCCGTCTTGATTGAGCAGGATATTTTCTGGATTCAAATCCCTGGAATCAAACATTTGATTATTTATTAATTTATTAATTTTTGTAATTTATTCATTTATTTAATTATTCAATTAGTTTTGTTATTTTTCTCATTGCTGTATCTTTAAGGTCTCCAGGGTCGGTTACTTCCAACTGAGGACACCACGTCATACTGCTCAAAAAGTCAACAGTTTTTAGCAAAAATTGATGAGAATGCGCAAAAAGTACGAATTTCAGAAATGTCGCCCCCTGGGAGCATACTTCAGGAAGATATGCCCTGAAACTTTCAAGCTGAAACACTCAAAAATAAACCTGGACTTTAGGAAATACAAAAATTCTCAGAGGCCTCAATAAGTGCGAGTGAGGTAGATAGATGTAGTATCACTTGCACTCACTCGCACTCTCTAAGCTTACAGTGAAATGAATTTCCTGACTTAAGGCTATTTCCTAACTTAAGGCTATTATAATTCTTAACCAGTTCTGCTCATTGCCAGCTCAAAAAATCCATAAAAATTATACAGGTCCCGACATTCTTAGATTTTGCGTTTTTTCTTCGTTTTCAATTTAAAATGCCAAAAACACAACTTTTCCCAAAATTGACTGGTGGCGCTATCCATCGGATCGAAATCTGACGGACAGAAATCTCAACCAACTTAGTTTGTTTTGAGCTCGAAAAATCCACACAAAAAATTTGTACTGGTGCCAACATTCTTGGATTTTGTGTTTTTTCTTTGGTTTCAGTTTAAAGTACTGAAAACGCGACATTCCCAAAAAGCGACTAGTGTTTGAGACTTTTCAATTCTTTCGATGTGCTTTTCATGCGATTTTATTTTAAGTAAGAATCAACCCTCCATAATGATGAAGGAAAAATTTGCAGCAGACCCATTTAAGTCCAAATAAGCTTATCTTGGTCTCAATCAATAGATAATGAGTAAATCCTTCAAATGAGACCAAGATTAGGTTGCTCACTAGATTAGTTTTGAGATGAGAGCACCAGTCTTCTTACTTCCATGACACCCTACATTATATATAGGATGTTTATAAAAAAAGAAAAAGTTGATACAACTGCAGCTAAAAAAGGAGGCAGAGACATAAAGAATAGAGAGACATAAAAAATGCAGGAATGCAGGAGAGAAATTGTTATCAGGAAGTATTTACCAGCATAAAATGCCTCTTTGATGTAGATTTTCTAATGCTAAAAGAATCTGCCCGGCCCATTGTCGAATCTTATCTGCAGTTACAGTGGCTGGGTCCGCAAATAAAAATTTAAAATTAAAAGTTGATTCCTCGTTCATCACAATCTGAAACAAGCAACGAGAAAAGCTTGATGAAAGAGTGAATAAGAATAAGTGAATATATTTGTTCCATAAATAATAAATTAAAATAAACTCACAGAGCACTGACATTTATTGATAACTTCAGACACGTTTCTGAAGACGCTTTTTCTCATCCTTGATCGCAAATCACTGAGGATGGGAGAAAGCGTCTCCCAAAATGCATCTGAAGTTATCCGTATTGTTAGAGCACTGTGAGATTATTTTATTTTATTATTATTTATTTATTATTTATTTTATTTTTATTTTTTTATGTTCAAATTGTGTGCTGTGCTCCTTTTTCTTTTTTATAAATTTTTTTGCATGATGATAAATGAAGAAGAGGGTCATTCGAGGTTAAGTGTCCCACCCAATCACATTTTAAATCTAATTTTTCCTTTCAAAACTTGACAGTTTCAACTTTTAAGCGAAGAAAACAGTGTAACTTGTCGACAAGTTACCCTTTTTATCACTTAACCATGCAAAAATCAAGGTTTGAGAATAAAAAAAGTCATTTTAGAAAGTGACGAGTGGGACAGTTAACCTGGAATAACCCAAAAGCTATATATTACCATAAGATCCAAAAATACAAAGATTATGGTTTACATTGGTCTAAGATTAGCACTAAAAAAAGCCTAAAAAAAGAAGTAGAAGAGGGTAGCAGCGGCAGTTCACGTAATTTGGCAACCATGCAATTTCTTCATTTAAAATTAGGTAAAACAATCAACTCTTGAGGAGCCTGACAGCCACCTAGAGAATCGATTGTTTTACATTCGTTTAAATAGGAGAAAAACACTATTGCCAAATTGCATAACCCGTCACTTGTGGGCATTCATTGGTAGTATGAGGGGGCTCTGGGCTTCAGGAGCTTAAGCCCCCCCCCCACATTTTATTGGAAAAGGGTTCAAAAAAGGGGGAAAATTGAAAAGTCCTAAAAAGAATTTAATTTTATTTTTTAATTTAATTTTCTTTTTTAATTTAAACTTCTTTTAATTTTCTTAATTTTTCTTTTTTTTTTTTTTAAATTTTTTTCTTTTATTCTATTTTTCATTTTTTTTATTGAAAACTTTTGATAACTGGTCTGCAAGTTCAATAACTTTGAAAAATGAAGTCTTAAAGAAATAAGTTCAACTCAAAAGAAGCAAGGAAATAAAACTCTTACCTGATGTGATAAAGAAGAGTGTTCAACATTACAGAATCCTGAATCGTCTAAACATTTAAATTTCTTGTCATTAGTGAGATCAACACTAAAATCATACGTATCTTTGAAACGAGACGTAACATCAACACACGAATTGACCGTTTCTATTTTTTCATCCTTCCAAGATGAACGTACCTCCTCCGTGAACTTCATCTCAAGTGAACGATTCTCATTCAGACGACTTTCCCGTGCACTTTCAACTTTGAGTTCCGATAAGTTCTTTTTATCATCAACACTCTCAAAACTTGAACAGTGCTCGCTGAATTTCGTAAGGTTACTGTCGTGATGGTTAGTTTTATTTTCGCACTGCTGTAAAGTTTCGTTAACAGAATCTAAAAGTTCCTGGGCTTTGTCGATTAAATCAACCGTTTCACTTGAGGCGAGTGCTATTTTGTCATCTTGAATTTTATCTGTGGGATCGATGTAAATTCCTCCGTTAAATTCCACAGGGGATTGAGATTCCGATTTTCTGTGAAGCACCGCTTCAATCTTACTAAGCACTTTGTAACAACTGTCTTTAATCGCACTAATATCACTATCAGAACTAATACCGTTTGTACTTTTGATTTGATCCATTGCATGAACACAGATGGATGCATCATTTCTAGGATAATTCACATTTGTTCTTTCAATTACATTAAAATCATTTGAGTTTGTGTCGAAGCAAAACTTTTCAACTTCCGTCTTATTACTTGAATCGCTTTCATCGATGAACTTTGGACTTGTAAAATCTAAATTATCATTGATTGAGTCTATGCTTACTAAGGAACCATTAAATTTACCGCTGACGGTATTGGATATTTCTGAAAAACTTGACCAATTGTCTTCTGGCAGTCTTTCGCTTAACATCGGAGCAACGTTCAGAGGAGCTGTTGTTAATTTTGACACATCAGGAGTTGATCGAGAATAGACCTCCCTTTCCTTGTCTTCCATGATTAAATCAATTTTCCTCATTAATTTGTTGAAATTATCCTCTTCTCTTGACCCTGTTTCAATAAAATGAGACGATTGATTTGAATTGTCTCCATTCTCAACTTTCATCTGATTTTGGGTCATTCTCTCGATGGCTGACTCACATTCTACAACTCGAGTTTGAACATCCAGTAAACTTTTTGAAATACTCCGAGAATTAGCGCGATAGTTACGAATCAATGCTGAGTAACTGTCTTCTCGATTGCTATCGTTTCCGGTGAGTTGGGCACCGCTGTCGGAGAATCTACTTCCGCAAGGATTCTCTGATTTCAATTTGTTTGAAGAAGACGATGATGACGACAAGTCCTTCCCATGAGATTTTTCATTAAAATATTTCGATAGATGGTCCCACAATTTTACATGCCTGAAATGGAAGAAAAAAAAATACATGTTAGGCTGCTCTGACAGAATAAGTTGCAAAAATTTCGAACTAGGATAATTGGTCTGTTGCGTTCTTCTGCTACAACAAAATAGAACTCATTCTAATGTAAAATTTGGCAAAAATATTGATGCGCACATTAAAAACGTTCAAAAAGGACTCATTAACTCAGAAAATCACATCAATTTCAAACACACTAGACTTCAATTTTGCTGCACTAGACTTCAATTTTGCTACATTATACGTTATTTGCACCAGTCTACTACTGCATAGAAGGAACCACCATGAATATGTAAACGATATTGAAACCTCAAAATGATTGAATTTCCTTCTAAATAAATAAATGAAATATTGACTGCATTTGCTGTTTGGTCTTCTCTGGCTCATCAAATAGTACAAAATGATACTTAAAAAAGTACACATCTATACAAAACATTCAAATGTTTGTAAGTTCTGTTGATGTTTACATAAATGCGATAGTCCCGTCTATGTAGTTGTATGTAGGTGATAATAGTGTCTAGTGTAGCGTGAGTTGTTTGAAATGGAAATTATTTCCTATATTAATGAGTGGATTTTGAAAGTTTTTAATACGCGCATCGTTATTTTTGCTGAATTTTACGTTAGAAACATTGTTTCATATTGCTGTGGCAAAACTACTCAACAGACCCATTCATTCTAATCAGTTGGCTGATTTTGAGCCGTCAAATAGTAACAGCCAACAAGGCTCACAAAATACGGTCAGAATCATAACATAATGCTACAGTCATTGGTATTAATCTGCCAATACTCTGCTCTTTAAAACTACTTTAGATAGATAAGTAGAAACAGTAGAAACAAAATACAGCTAATTTAAACAGATTTCCTCCGTCATCAAACATACTTGACATATTCCAAAACGAGATACAGGGATGACTCAGTTTCCACTGCATGGTAAAGCCGGATCATGTTCTTTGAATACTGAGGTAAAATATTGATTTGATTGCAAGGCCCTGCCTCTACGCTTTTGGGCACACCCTGAAATCAGACAAAAATTACAAAGACTATGTTTTTATTGGGACTTACACTCATTTTAATTGTTTTTGAAAAGAAATTGGTTGTAAACTTCAAGTATTACTGGTTGTAAACTTCAAGAGGTATTTCAAGTCAATTTGCTGCATAGTGCCAGTTGCTGTACCGTAGCTTGTCCCAGAAAAGGTCGGATTTGAGTGATTTGACAATTCTACAGCTTTCATGAAAACATCAGTTTCAAACCTAAGATAGAGCGACCTGATTGGTTAAAAGCAGAAAAGAAGCTCATATTTTCATTCAAACCTACTGTTGTCAAGTCCAATCATTCTTGAACAGCCTACAGCAAAAGTTTTGGCAGTCAAGAATTCAAGTGAATCCTTTCAAAGGATGTGGTTAATTTTTATGTACCAGATAATTAAAGAAAGGTGATGTAAAATCCTTTTTAAATAGCTGTCAAAATAACAATCTAATACAAAATAGAGGAAGAAAAAAAATTGAAGAGTAATGAGCAGCTTTTTTGACCTGAAAATAATGATAAAAATTAGACTCTGAAAGAAAGTTACCTTGATGACACAGAATTGTTTACTGACTTTATCCTGAACATACATGAGATGCTTGAGAATGCCAATAATATGATACCGTCGCAAATCTTGTTGACAAAAACTGATGCGACACATGGCATTTGGATCAATCTGCAAGTATAAAAGATCGCAATTGAATGAAATTAAAAAATCAACACTTAACCTATTGACTTGCACTGACGCACCGGCACAGCACAGACTCAAGCAGCCATATTTGCACTGACGCGCCGGCATGTCACGGATTATTTCACACGCGGCGCTATCTTTCGGAATCTAGCAGAACTACCATGAAATAATCCGTGACAAGCCAGCACATCAATGCAATTCTGGCCATTTGAGTTTATGACGCGCCAGCGCATCAGAGCAAGTCAATAACTGGAAAAGAATGGTAAGTCGTTGGGTTAAACCATTGAATCTTTAGAGCGTTTGGACTATTTTTTTAGAGAGCCCTTGCATTGGGCAAGAATGTTGATGAATACTTGGTGTCTTAAAGAAATTCAAAAAAGATACATCAGATACAACAAATGGAGTTGTAGTAGTTAAGCGCAGCCGCCCAAACCATATGTTTATTATGCTGGTATTTCATAGCAAACGAATGGGCTGAGAATACAAAAAGGGAAAAAAGAAGGAATGAAAGTAAGTGTCCACAAAGGTAAGTAACAGCAAGGCGAGAGGACAAAAGGGAAACCGCACCAAGCGTGACACCCTGAGGAAAGGAAATGTTTCTACAGCATACAAGAACACGTCAAAGTCGCAAGCAAGCGTTGTTTTGATTTGAATATTTTGAATGAAAATGAAAATTGAAACTTTGCAAAAGATCGTCTGTCTAAGTGCACTTTCACTTCTGAAAGGAACTACCATGATCAAGATACAACTGGGAAAAAAAAACTGTAATCTTAGACACTTACATACTCGATTTATTTTAGCCAATAAACAAGACTATTTAAACCAAAATCTATTAACACCAAGTCAGTCCAGTAGCAAGTAGGTGGAGCTAACGCGTTCCGTTGCACGTTTTCCCAAGTGGCTGGGAATCTTTCCCCCGATTTGCTGGGCATCGAGTTGCGTGGTTCACTTGGCAGAATCAACAGCTGTTATGCGGAATATGACGGTGACTGAACTCGCAACGCAGTGGAACTTTGGGATGGTCCGCCTTCTGGATTGACCTGGTATTAACCCTTATCGGTCCACGGCCGTATTACCCGGCCGCCGTAGCAGGTCCGCACCTTTTGCCGATTTTCGGCTTTTTTCGGGTTATCCTGAAAAAAGTGAAAATATGCAAAGGGAGACAAGGTTAAGCCAGCTGTCACCGTTGCCGACTGCGAGACTAGTTCCTTAAGTGTTCACCAGAGCTCGCCACACGCTGGACAAGTCGAATATATCCGACATTGGACCCAAATGGATTTTTCCTTTTGTCGGATATATCCGACATTGGACTGGAAAGGGTTAATAGATCTTGATTTAAACTTTCAACCGCATTATTCTCAAAACACAGTTTTTGGTAAAATGCCATCAGTCTAGACAAGGTTCACAACTAGCCCATCTTCCAATTTTACATTTTATAGTAAGTAAGAGAACTATAAAGTTTATACTCACCAAATCCTGGGTTTCTCCTAATTTTCTATCAGCACAGTTGATGGATAAAAGCATCCCTGAAATCACAATGAAAAACTAAGTAAAGTAAAGGCTCCTGGCTTGAATTATTTTTCTTTAATTACCCACCGTTAACCTCTGTGGTTCATGTTCGTTATTCTGTTAATTGTAAAGAGCCACAAAAACGTACCTGGGAGCTGATTCTGCTCTTTTCGACAAGAAAAGACAAGAATAGAAATCGATCATTCCCTTTGGTATAAACGGCGTCACGTGACATGTGTCTTGTCATTCAATAACCGGAGGAGTCATTTTTTCTGAAATAAACGACTCAAAAATCTTCAAATCTGTCGCGTAACGCCATTTAAACCAATGGGAAAGATCGATTCCCGCTATCTCGTCTCTTCTCGTCAAAAAGAGTAGAACCAGCCCCCTGAACTGATCTAAGCTTTACAGAAGAGAAAAAAAAGTGAATGGTCAAAATTAGAGGTAATTTGACTGCAGTGAAAATTAACTCTGCATGTCCTGGCAAGCTGTTTACACTTAGTAACAGTTCAATATTTAACCTGTAATCAGCGCTAGCGTGAACTTAAGTCAAGAGAGGAAAACATACCTTGACCTCGCTAACTTCATTTATCATTGTTCAATATTAACGGTTTAAGGCTAGCGGGGACTCAAGTCAAGATAGGAAAACAAACCTCAACTACATAGTTAACTTCATTTATCATTGTTTCATAGCGATTTTCAATCTTGTTCAACAGTTTCAGATTTGAAGTCAGCGTAAGAAAGTATGCTATTTGACGCCTTAGCAGTAGAAAGAAATCATTATTCTATAAAAGCCAATTATGATGATATGTACTTACTATATTTTCCATTTGTGGAATCGTCGAATACCATTTGTGAGGGCACTGACTCAAATACTGGGTTACTCAACAGGCTATCTGCTGATAGTTTTGAAGAGTTTGAGTCTTTTGAGTCAATTTTGGAATTAGAAGATAAGTTGGGTGAAACTGAGTCAATATATGGTACATCGACACTCTGAAAAAGATAAAAATTCCATTTTGGGAAAACTATTTTAAAGAAAGTTGGAAGACACATTCTCATCAAATGATTTACTATGGACGAATAAAAGATTTTAGCGAGATTTGAATGAGCTAAGTTTTGCCTTCAAAGTTCCGACTCGGCCATTCATCACACTCCTTTGGCCAGCAGAGCCGTTACAGATCAGAGTCCCACACTCACACACATAACTGCGGCGGCGGCCGCTTAGAGTCCCTTGGTGGAAATATTGTGCAGGGTGCACAGTCCAGGATCTAGACCACCCGGATAGGGCATTTTTCTTGAATACTACTGAACCGAATGATTTGAAACAAGAAAGTTAGATTAGTAAGTAACCCCAAATTTTTAATTTTGATATATTCAGAAGCCCCTGACAGTTCCTTGCGGGGTATTTGGGGGGTTTACACAAATTTTTCAAATTTTAAGGTGAAACTTAGCTCGTGAAAATCTTACGACAATCTTTAATTCGTCGATAGTACTTTAGAAAGAGGGGTTGCAATATGATCCGTGTTTGCGGAAAATGGAGAGCAAAATTTTCGAGCAAACATGAAGCTACCATGGAAGGCTTTTAGGAAAATGTTGGTACCTAGCTGTAGTTTTTGGATCACTGAAAAAAAATTGGTTTTCATCCAACACTAAGAAATAAAATGGGCGAGCTTGCTTTGTTTTTATAACTGCAGCCGTTCAAAATTTATCCAGATGCTGCCAGACTTTTGGAACATCCTATAGAAGACAAGGTACCACTACCTCATAATAAAGAGAAAAAAGTGTCAGCAACGAACAAGGCACTGCTCTGCGAATAAATACTGTCAAGAAATCTAAGAAATTTCCACTTTGGCGGAGTACTTACTAATACTGAAGAACAAATGGCTGAGTCAGTGTCCACAGCTGAACTACTCCTCGAATCGGTGGAACAATAGGATAAGCAATCGCTGAAATTAAAGCAAAAAATAGCACCGTTCATTGAGAGGAAACAGGAGCATCAAAAAATATCAATGTATGGGGGGAAAAAGACTAGAAAATGATATGAGAAAAGTTGATAGGAATAACTATGAAATAACCAGACTGAAAATTAAAAGTAAATAAATGATGACTGAAAAATAAAAGGAGGTGCTAGTTTTTCAGAGATTACTGTGCCAGTGATTTGGTGGCTTTTGACCTGCACTGCACACGGCCTAGTTTCTATTTTCTAGCAGTTCCTCAATGTTTTTAGTAGCTCCAGCCTAGAACATGATCCTTGCTCTATCCATTCAATTTTATTTTTATCTTTTATCTTTTATTTGTTTATGAAAGTAAACATTCAACTGCCTCTTTCATTGTGTTGCCACATCATATTTAATTGTGTAGGTGCTTAGGACTCTACCCATTTATATTAACCCTTGTGTTACCCTTAGGAAGGTATTTTACACCTTCTGATACTTGGGGGGGGGGGGGGTTCAGTGTTCACCTTTACTTAAGACTATTGTAGATAGCTTATTTTTCAATATTTTTCGAAACTGTAAAAAACGTCTTGTCCAGTATTCTCTGAGAAATAATACGTCAATTTTTTTCCAATTATTTTAATTTCAACTGTTTGACAAGGAAATTACCAAAGAAATGCTAGTTTTGAATATTCCAAAAAACTTTAACAAACGTTTCTTTGATTTCTTTGAACTTTGAAATTTGTAAGTGAGATAATCCCAAAAAAAATTACATACTCTGATAATAAGCAATAAGATCACCAGAAGTGAAATTTTTCCCATATCAAACTGCAGAAAAATGTGTAGGTGCTGAAGGGAGGATAAATTTTCACCCCATCTACTTCCTTGCCTGTAAATGCAAGAAAGTACGGAAATGTCTGCGTTTTGGTAGAGAGCTTCTAAACACCCTCATCACGGAATACACAACAGCTTGAAGTGGTTTGTTATAATTTTAACTTTTTATCTTCAAAAAACTGGCTTGGAGTGAAAATTTACCCCCCCCCCCTCCTTACGCTTCCCCCTTCCTTGCACTTACTGCTTATGAGCATGTTTTGACTTGTTCCTTTATTTTTCTTCTTTCTCAACGACCAACCTTTTGACAAGGTTTGATATTAATATCTAAAGTACGGTATTTGATTGAAGTGATGAGAACCGAACTTACTTGGCATGCTTATTCACGTTAAATGATTTGGGTTCAGTTGGTTCATAGTGCGGAGGTCCACTAGCACTTGAAGGAGCAGTGTCAACAAAATTACTGGTCTGAAAGGGCAAAATTTGAGGAGACAAGTGAGAGAGGCATTATTCGTTTTTTTGTTGTTTTAATCTTTTCATCTTTTATTTTTTTTTTTTTTTTTTTTTTTTTTTTTTTTTTAAGTCAATTTTGTAAATTATTTTCGAACAAAAATTGTAATTTTTTTTTAAAAAAAACAATTTTTTAATTTTGTTTAAATTTGTTTAATTTTTTTTTTTTAGAATAATGTTTTAAAATTTCTTTAAATTTTTTTTAAAAGGAGTACTTGCTACAGTACCTCTGTATTCTACTACAAATACTAAAAATAAATAAATAACTTTACCTGCAAAAATTTAGTGAACATGTCAGAAGTAAACAGCAATGAATGGTCAGCAATAAATTCTAATAATCTAAGAGCAGTTTTACACCTGTTTTCAATCACTTGCGGATCAAACCTGGAAAATATAACAATTGAAGAATAAAGGAAACCATAATGAAAACCTACAAATATTATGATGAGAACCAGAGTCTCTACACACTACGAAAGTTAAGCGACGAATAAAGGAAACCATAATGAAAACCTACAAATATTATGATCAGAACCAGAGTCTCTACACACTAAGAAAGTTAAGCAAAGAGGGTCAACAACCTCTGATTGGTTGACGAATTTTAGAAACCGCCATGCCAGTGTCGCCATTGGAGGCGAAATATTGCACTTGCTTCTTTATGATATTTCAGGTTGATATTTTAAGGGTTTTTTGATCATTTTGATTTTCTAGATAGCAAAGAATTTTGAATGTTGAATCTATTCCTCCAACAATGAACCAGCAAAGGTGCCAGATTATCTATCTAGTGCCATGTAATATTTCAAGTTAAGAAATTTTCAATAAGCAGGTTAAAATTCGACCCAGAGTAGGTACATTATCATTTTTTTTTTTAACTTACCGCTTGAAAAATGTTGACTTTTCCAACCTAGGAAAATCTTGAATTTTTAAACTTTTGCAGAGTAATTTCATTTCATCGTGCAGTTTCTTGAAATCGCTGTATCTTTTCCAGATTACAACTTTTGTGGATGCTTCAGGCATACCTCTGGGAAACACCTACAACAATCAAACAGTGCCATTCAATACACTGCATTGCATATATTTATGATCAAAGATGCTTTATCTTGAGAAATAAGATTAGGTAGGTACTCAATTAATACTGAAGATCCCAGCTAGTTATAATAACGCCTGGCAGCGGTGTCTACTGACTAGCAGTAGTAGTAGCAATAGCAGTACTGACTTCACCCGTTGGCGTCACCTAGATTTACGTCTTGAAATTGGATTCCCAAACATCGAGCTACAGCCAAGTGTATTTCCATCAGTTTTTGCTACTTGCTAGACCGCATTTATGTACACTGATTTGTTGAAGAGGCAAGTAGATATGTGTGTCTGCAAGAGGTAAACTTGGGTGAGTATGATAGTAGAATGTCATTCACAAAGCACTCTTCAAATATTCTTGGGTTCTGGGTCTGTGATACCGTTTGAGCGTATCGATTCTTTCGAGACAACATGAAAAGTTCCATTCAATGCCGAGTTTTCCGCGCAGACAAAAATCACTTTCAGATTCACTCACAGCTTGAATGTATATAACAGAGACAAATAGAGACAAATAGAGATACTGCGCTAAAATACGTAGGGAAGATTTGCGGCACGCCGATTTCTCGCGGATTCATCCAAATCGTCGCAGGGTGTTGGGCGGCAAGCACTGGTGAGCAGCCTCTGCTTCACTTCTCAGCCCTACCCAGCCTATACCCCCTGTATTTACCGAATGTCACCTTAAAACACCCTGCGACGATTTTTATGAATCCCTGAGAATCTGGCGTGCCTCCGCTGCAGCCGCAGTTAGTGCTTCGTCTCTTTTTTAGGTGCTGTCGCGTAGCGCAAGCACCTTATTGTCTCTGGTATTTTAAGTATGGAAATCTTTGAGGTTAGACAAAAACTAGAAGATGGAAACCTTCCATGGGGCAGTGGGATACATGTTTGAGAAAAGAAAACTCAGATAGTAGGAAACAGAGATAGAAAATTTGCAGATATGGTACTCACAATAGACGTTATTTTGTAAATTGTGAATTGCTTCTCGTGAAGTGTGGGATCTGTCACTAAAAACCGTCGCACCCACTTGTCGTTTTTAAGACTCATTTTACTTACATCCTGATTACTTGATACGATAAGTTATTCTACCGATTGGTTGAGAGGTACAAAAAGAAACGAAACAATCAACCGACCATCTAATTACATAATTAACAGGTTTTTCATTGACTAAATAAAACTTGGTTTCCAATTTTGATTCACTGTTCACTCATTTGTTTACAAAATTTGATTATAAAATTATTGATAATGAAGTAACAATGTCTGTTAATAGAGAGCGCTTACTATTTTTTGTATTTCTGACGCTTCCGGTTCCGTTCTACACTTCTACATGTTTTCCCGCCTATTTATGAATGAATTTTGTAAACAAAAAAATTAAAAACAATAACCTCAAAAATATCTCGATCAAATTTTTGGATCGGAGTCGCTACATTTCATAATTTTTTTGTTAATACTTCAGATACTTCTATAAAGTTGAATTATTTTCATTCAATATGCACCGTTGATATTCTCCCTCGACCAAACGTTACGTGTTCCTGCCTTTCATCATGAGGTACTAAATTAGTTTTCAAGTTAAATCCTGTTTGGGATAGGTGGATTCCGTTTTCCTGTTGTGTTATATTTTATCAAATAACAAAGAATGTAACAATGAGCAATATCTACAGATCTACAGTTGAACTGAGGATTTTACAGTATTAGCCGTGCTAGAACTCATTCAATAGTCCTGAAATATATACCTGTCAAACCCTCTGGCTCTTTATAAAATGCTCATTCACCAGAATGATGATGTCACAAAATTTAATTTATCTTTGTGTTTCTTTGTATTTTATTCAACAACATCTTAAACTATTTTGTGTGTATCTATTATCAATCAACCTTTTATGTGAACAATCAAGATTCTGATCTTAATTTAATTTTTTTCAGATAACATGCCTGTAAGATTATGAGTAATCGAGGAGATCACAACAGTCACAATTCCAACGGAGGAAACAACAGTCACAATTCTAATGGAGGAAACAACAGTCGAGGAGGATGGAATGGATCCAAAAGCGATTGGTATCGAGGAAGAAACGGAAAATGGATGAAGAAAAGTTGGAGAGGTGGAGCCGGTGGAGGAAGGGGTAGCGGCGGTGGCGGTGGTAGAGGAGGTGGAAACCCCTCCAACTCGAATATTGGGAGGGGCCGAGGCAATTATGGAGGGAAAAGGAAAAATTATGAGCGAGAAGAAACCAACAGTTCTGAAGAAGGTATGTATTTAATTACAGAAACTCCAAATATGAGATCTTTTAACTATCTCTCAACAATTTGTTTTACAGCCATCCATCAATGCAGTGGCGGTCCGTGGGGGGATTTGGGGGCTCAAGCCCCCCCCACTTTTTTGGGAAGGGGCTTGAAAAAAGCGAGAAATCGAAGGGAAGGAAGAAAAAAAGACAAAAAATAAAAAAGAAAAAAGAAAAAATGTAAGAAAAAAGAAAAAAAGGAAGAAAAAAGAAAGAAGAAGAGAAGAGAAAAAGAAAAGAGAGAAAGGAAAACAAATAAAAAAGGGGAAAACGTATGTTTTCTTCATCATCTTTCCCCTTTTTCTCGTTGCTGTAGTCGCGAAGAATTAAACATTTTCAATCATTTGCCGCAAAAAAAAAAATGAAGGCTCCTGTTGCATTAAGTAAGTCCCCCTTGCGCTCATTTTCCTTCACTCCTTCGAAAAGCCATAAATAAGTAAGAAGCAAGAAAGAAGCAAAAAACAAAAAAAAAAGGGTCATCGATTTGACTTTTCAAGCCCCCCCACTTTTTGACCCACTGACCGCCACTGCATCAATGAATTCCTAAATCATGAACGGAGAATTATAAAAAAATTGGCCCCACTACGGTTTAGACAGAACTTTTCCTAGCTCTTTCTTAGACTTTCAAAAGTGTCTGTACTCTTTGGTAACAAAATTTCATTTCCTTTGAATAATCTCATTTTCCTTTCTGAGTAAAATATGACCATTTTGATTTCTTCCAGACAATCCGATGCCTCTCATGACTGGAGCGAATGATAAGGTTCAAGGGACTCTTGTAAACTCAGTACAGAAGAATTCAGGGCCCTATAGAGGATGGAAATTGTACTTCTCAGAAGAAGGTTAGTTCACTGTGCTTCCTGTACGTCCTGTTTTTATTGATTTATGTATTGCTCGTTTTGAGTCCTTATATTTGTAAAGAGTTAGGACAAGAGAGTAGTCTAGCTCTGATTGGTCAACGAGTATTCGGCTCTATGGGCACTGCCATTGGACGCCCATTTGCACATTTGTTTACAAACAAAGAGGTCCCGTGGTATTTTACTGATAAAAGAGTTAACTGTCGACGAAGCTGTTAACTTTAATCATGATGCAGTCTATAATGCCCAATAGAATCTTTAAAAGTGTAAATAGATGTCGCTCAGCAAAGGCAGTGAAAGATAACACCATTAGAAACTCTGCGGCGCTGTAATCTTTGCATTGGACCAAAACATAACAACCCCCCTCAGAATGTGAACAAATGTCCAAAAATGCATCCAATAGTGGCTCCCATGGTTTCACTCGTTTTAACTCTCTACATGTAGAGACTCTAGTTTCGTTAGATTGTTATAAACGCCGTGGATTTTGTCACTCCTCCTGCAACCTTCCAAGCCAATTTTTGATTTGACGACCTGTAATATATTATTTATTTATTTATTTATTTAATACAAATGTAACAAAATAAAAGTAAAGTAAGAATAGTTTCCCCTGCCGCGAGCTAGCTCGAGTGGCAGGTTTACTAAAATATAGAGTAACAGCAAAGAAATAATACCTAATGAGATAAAGCTAACAAAAATATGAAATAAAATTAAAATCACAATGAAAATTGTAAATCATAAAATTATTTACGGTTGGCAACCTGGCACAAGCTTATAAAAGGCCACTGAGTATGAAGGTACAAATTTAAATTAAAAATTAAAATTTGAACTGTACTGATTAAATACATATGAAATTGGCTTTAATTTTTTTTGTTTTTTTGTTTTGTTTTTTTTTTGTTTTTTTAGATTCTAGAATCGTTTTGGATTAGAAACAATAAATGATTAAATGATAATAGTCGAACACCATTATGACTTAATCTTGATCATCATCTGTATTGACAAGTCCATGACAGACATTGGCGGATACAGGGGGGAGGGGGGGGGGGGGGGGTGATCCCCCAGGTTCGGCCCTAAAAAGAGTGAAAGAGGGGAGGAGAGGGTAAAGGAAGAGAGATCAACGAGAAAGAGGTTTATTGGGGGGCAAAAATCCCAAATTCGCCCCTCTCATTTGGGGGGAGCTGGATCATCCAATGATGACAGAATATTGGGCCCGAGTAGGGCGACCACCGGACGGGGCTGAAGTCCTCTGTCCAACTACCAACTTGCTCATAATGGGGCTCTTGCAAAATTTTGCTGTGAGCATATGAATAGGCCAATCTGATGTAAAAACCAGTGTAAATCACTCTCAACAAGTCTAAAATTCAGTAATAATCTCACAAAACTGCTATAACGGCAAGATCGTAATGGCGGCTCAATGTTGGTATCATGAGAGATTCCTGTCTAATTTATCACTTTATCTTCAGAAACATAGAGAAATTTGTCAAATTAGTTTGGATTCTCCCAAGCTACCTGCGCAGGGGTGCAAAATGTGCCCGATCTAGCGATCCGCGGATCGCGTGAAAGTGAGGAAATTTGTCCAATTTTTTTTTTTTTTTTTAAAATAATAGCAATAAGGATTTCCCAGGAAAATAGTGTAAAAAATGGGAAAATATCGGTCATTTTGTGATCAAACGGTGTTGAAATGTTAAAATAACCAAAAAAAAGTCATCACTTTCAAATTTTTGTGAGGAAACTTTTTGAAATCCTGTGAGGAAATAAGTCATGGATCGCGTGAAACTTCCGAAGTTTTGGAACATTTTGCACCCCTGTACCTGCATCTCTTTGCCATTAAGCCCGATTCTGAGAGTAAATTTAGTAATTTTTTAGTGTACTCATCGTCATTTTTACAGGTTTTTATGCGAGAATCAACTCTTCATTCCCCTACATCAAAAGTTTGCAACAGCCCCATTAGGATATAACACCATCAGAGTTGGAAATCCTAATAAAGGAAAATTAACGATTTTCTAAATTAATTTTCCATAATGCCATCCAGTTATCCTTAAGTCATCCGACTGTTTCTTTTTTTTTTTTGTATAAAATTCTTAATACATCTTCTTATGCACTCACTTCATTCTCTTAATTACTTTTTCCTAGGTTATCGTGATGGAAGCTCAACTGTACTGAAAATAAAAATTGTTGAACTTTTCATCGAGAAAAACAAGCAGCTTTACAACCCGTCCAATATCCAAAATCAAAAAGCTTTCACTGTTGATGTTAAAAGTTTCGTGGCTGATGAGGAGTTCTCTGCGGAATGGCCTCTTTTCCATGAAGAACTAACCAATAATCCAGAGCATGTTTTGAATTGTATTAGTTTGGCCATGTACCAGGTAAATTTTGGTCAACAGTTTGTCGAAAGTAGTTATGCTGATGGAATGTTAAGGAGGGGGAAAATTCTATCGAGTCCAATGGAGGAAAGAGCAAGCAATGTTGTTTTTAATGTGGCTTTGCAAATCTTCTTTGTTTAATTTGATTTAATTAAATTCCTTGTGGGGTGTTTTCGCATCAGGGGATACCTGGAATCAGCAGGGAATTTAATTCCATTGGATAAAACATGGAACTATCTGGGAATCTAGATTGTCAGCCAGTTTCATCAAAGAATTTAAATCTAAAATTAAATAAAAATTAAACTAAAATTAAAAACTGATTTTAAATTATAATAAAAAAATAATTGATTTAAATTAATTAAATTTTAATTTTCCTGCTTGATAAAGTTTGAGTCTTTAAATATTTATTTATTTATTTATTTATTCAAAATAAACGAGCAAAGTCCAGTTTAAAATTACAAGATTACAAAAGAAGAAGAAAAACAATAGAAAATATGTTCAAATTTTCACAGCAAGATGATTCCATGACATTATGGAAAAATCGAGAAGTATCAGGGAAAATCACAGAAAAATCAAGAAGTATCAGGGAAAATCACAGAAAAATCAAGGATTTGTTAATTTAAAATTGCTCAAAACCCTGTATTGTGAAGATCACTCCAAGTATTTAATTTTTTCTCTTTTCAGTACGTATTGATTGAATTAGAAAAAAAATTACACAGTGAAGTGGGAGAGAAATTGGACGTCGATCTGCCAATAATAAGAGCGCGAGTGGCAAATTTCGAGCCCATCATTCTGTTGAAAAACTTGAAAGCGAACTTTTATGGTAATTATCTTTGTTATTTTTGCTTAGTTCTGGAGGGTGATTTTGGATGATTGTATTGGAATCCTATCGATTCAATGGTCGAGTACGTATCGCAATGACCTATTGACCTATGTGTGATGGTGTTGTACATTAAATACACTGGCAAGGTATCTTTGTCCACGCTATAGTCTGTTCGTTATAACTTGAGTCCTGAGCGGGCGATAAATGAATTTCGGAAAATAGAGAATGGCAACACTTCAATAGGTTGTCATAGCCCAAGAGTCGGGCAGCAGCCGTGTCACCTCGGCTGACTGACGAGGGTCAGCACTCCTACAGTGCCACAGAAGGCAAATCTACCTTAATCTCCAGGTCTCAAGTTAGAACGAACAGACTATAGTACGCAGATACCTGAGGATAGGACATTGTGATTGAAGTTACATGGTTTGTGGTGCCTTGAAAAGTCCTTGAATATCCTTGATTTTTTTTTTTTTTTTTTCGTTTTTGGTATGCTTGAATATCCTTGAATTTTGATGAATTCGTCAAATGTAATTGAAAATCCTTGAACATGAGCTTGTTAGCTCGCCATTTTGTTAGCGTGCCTGAGGAATGTCAAGTCGTTTTGGTTGCGAAGTCGTGAGAAAGAATGCAGGATAAGAGTTGGCAGGAACTTTTTTCTATCTTTTATTTTTTGTTTACTGATCACCTCTGGTTTGTGCTTTTATGTGAGAATCACCGTATGTTTTTTCTGCCTCTGTAAAATTGGCGTAGAAAATACTACGTTTTTGTTTGTTGGAAGTCCTTGAAATCCTGTGAAAAGTCCTTGAAAAGCCTTGATTTTTTTAAAAAAAAATCTGTCATAAAGCATGTGTTATTTACCCCAAAACTGGCTCTTGCATCAATGGAGCTTCAATTTGTAGAAAGTTATCTCCGTCGCTTTTTCTAAAGTCAATGCATTACTTTTGTAGGAAAACTAGTCAGTATTAGAGGAACTGTAATACGCACTGGAAACTTGAAGCTTTTGGCCACTTGGCTAGCCTTCCAGTGCTCTCAATGTAAAATGGTACAAAGTGTCAAACAACCTGAAGGCAACTATGTTCAACCAACTTCATGCCCAGAGAAAGCATGTCGCAGCAGATCGTTTACTCCTCTTCATGAATCACCTCACACCCACTCTATAAATTGGCAAACCATTAGACTGCAAGAAATTCTGGAGGATGATCAGGTAATATAGGTTGTTTTGATCAGAGTTGGGTGCGAAGTAACAGTGCAATTGACAGAAACAGGGATTGTCAGAATCAGCAATCGGACTAAAACATCGATTGACCGAAGCAACAATCAACTGAAACAAAGATGGATTGAAACAAAATTTCTCAAAAATGTGGAACTTTTAAAGTTTCAATTGATTGGAATTTTGTTTTTGTTAACACTAGAACCGCGGATGGGTCAATTTGACCCACTTTTGATTTTTGACCATCCCTCACGCTCGCAATTTTCAATCTTGGTTGCTGAAATTTTATGACTTTTCCTAACTTTATAAGTCTGAGAGGGTACTTTTTTATTTTTTTTTAAACCTACTAGTTTCTCCTATATAAACGCAACTATCTAGAACCGCTGATGGGTCAATTTGACCCACATTTCAGTTGATCCATATTATACCATGTTAAATTTTTCACACATAAATTTTGATCCTCAATATACATTGACCATTGCTTGGGCAACGTCGGTCAATGCCCGAGCAAAATCAGTCAATGCCTGGGCAAAGTCAGTCAATGCCCTTTTCCTAGACGTTTCCCCTAACATATATAAGAGCCAAAGTAATCCTGAACACTTTTTTTTGGAGACAAAATATTTTGTGACACACTGTTTGTTGTGAAAAAAACAATTGTCACCATAAAAATAGAAAGATATGTTGACCGCTGTTTATTCTTGGTAATACAATGATTGATTTATGTTTAACACTCTTGATTTCAGCGTGAAGGAGGTCGTGTTCCTCGCACCGTCGAATGTGAACTCTCCGAAGATTTAATTGAATCTTGTGTTCCTGGAGACCTGATCTCACTCTCAGGAATAGTGAAAGTTAGCATTTTTTAGTTTGTCTAATTAAATTCTGTTTATTTTAATTTTTTTTTCTTTTTTTTTAAATTCACACCACTTTCTTTTGTACTTGTGATAATTGTATGCCTATAAAGATTGTGCACATTTTCAAAGCTCGCACATTATATTAGAAGCATGAGGAGACATTAAAAGCCAACTTATGTTTGATCGGAATTTGACCATCTTAAAAGAGGTATTTGTGATGCTTTCTGAAAAAACCTACCTGATCTTCACAGACCAAAATTTTCAGGAGCGCAAAAATAATATGCTGGGGTCGAAATTATGGGTTTTTATGTTTTGATGCCAAATGCTCTCTAGTAGCCTTAAGAGGAACACACAAAGTTTTAGTTCTTAATTTAGCCGATGAAGGCTGTAAAAATGCATGTGAACAGAGAAACTTTGCTATTGACTATTGACTCTTTAAACCTTTAACTCTGTTTTTCTAAAAATCACATCAATTCTATTTAAAATACCAAAATGCCGTCATTCCGTCAATTTTTTATCATTAAAAAAGTCTCTGGTCTTAAACTGTCCGTCGTAACCTATCTTATGCTATGGTACCTCAGTTTTTGTCCGGATGAATTCGGTTTTGTCACTTATATTTTATTGATCAGTATTTTTGTGATGAGGTGTTTCTCTCTTTCAAAAATCAGCTCTGCTCAAATCTGAATGATTTTGGTAATGAGACTTGTGAAGAGTTGTCGAATTCAATGATTGATTTTTTCCTTGCCGGAATAGAAACTTCTTCTATTTTAATCTGATTCCAGTGTTTTTATACAAGATTTAATCAATTTTCAGGTCCGAAACACTGAAGAATCAATGAAAAGAGGCAAAACACCAAGTACTTACCAGCAGTACATTAAGGTTGAATCTGTCACCAATGAAAAGAATAACGCCCAAAATGGACGAAATACCAAAAATACAGGAATAGTGTTTGATATCACAGATTATTATGCGATACAGGTAAGCACTCTTTTACATACCTACACCCTTAAAATGCTTGTTTTAAATTTTTGAGAATCAAAACAGTCTCTGATGTGGATTGTGAATGTTTCAAAAGCTGTTTGTTTGGATGGGGGGGGGGGGGGGGGGGGTTAATTACTATTTTTGTTTTTTTCTCATTTTATCATTAAGGTAAACACCCCAGTAGCCTACACCCCTAAGATTTGCACCAGTACCCGACACCCATTTTCACAGTGTAAAAAGTACTAGTTTGGTGGCAATACTGGTGTTTTGTTAGGTTTTTTTCTGAGACCTCAAATGTGAAACGTTCGAAAAAAATACGCAAAACACCAAAATTGTCACTAAACTAATATTTTTCACATTGTAAAAAATAGGTGTCGGATACTGGTGCAAATTTCAGGGGTGTCGGCTACGGGGGTGTTTATCTTATTGGTGTTTCTGCAAAATGTGTTTTTTGTCATTTACTGTGATTTTTTTTACATGTTTACATAAACACCCAGTTCGTAACTATCCTTGTAAGTGTTTTGCCGTGTGACTTTATTTCATCAGAGCTCCCGACAGTGTTTTGAATATTTTTTTCCCCTCCTTTTCTAATCCTGAATTTTGCCTTAATTTTCAGGAAATTCATGCTAGTAAAAATTTATTCCGTTTATTGGTTCATTCGCTCTGCCCGACTATTTACGGACATGAAATGGTCAAGGCTGGACTATTGTTGGCACTATTCGGTGGTGCCTTGGAAGGTCATGGAACGAGAGGTAATCCGCACATACTCGTCGTCGGAGACCCTGGTCTTGGTAAATCTCAAATGCTCCATGCGTGTGTCTCAGTTGCTCCTAGAGGTAGGTATCCAATCCGCACCTTGCTCTCCTCCTTTTCGTAAAATGAAATTCGGCTGTATTTCACAGTTGCTTTTATTGTTTTTCTCTTCAATAATATTTTACTAGTGGCTTGAAAGTTTATTTTTAAACAAAGCTATTAGCCCCGGGGTCAAATAATGTTGCGGCTTCTCAGCACTTTACAAACTATCATCGGCAGATGACTGGTGTTCTATATGGGGGGTTTAAACCCCTCTTGTGTATGAGCTATACATTTATGAGGAGAATCCTGAGGACTTAACATTATTTTGTCCCTTTTCAAACCAATCAAACAAACCCCGTTTAAAAACTTGTTGTTTTGAATATTCTAAATATTCTGTTCTCAAATTAACTTGTTTGTTTTTACTTTCTCACTGTAACGAAGTTAGAAATTTAGAAAGTATTGTGATGGCGCATATGTCTGTCTGTATCCCGGCATAACTTTTGAACAAATGGTCGATATACATCCAAATTTTGGAGAGAAGTTGCTTTTAACATTCCTCAGAGGGACTTTTTTCGTTTTTCCGAAATTTTAAATAAGCGAAGAGTGAGTGGAGAGTAAAAGGTTTCCATTTAAACCAATGGGAAAATGGGTGAAATAAGTAAATATGGGAAAAAATTGGAATATTTTAAATACAACCGTTTTAATTTTGATTTAAAATTTGCGTAGATATTCTGCAACCAGCCTACTGTATAATTAATCTTTGAATGGGGTCTGGGGGTCTTTCCTCCAATATTTTTTGGTTGGGTTTGGGGGTTTCCTCCAGAGTATTAAAGGGGGATCTAGGGTTTCCCCCCAGAAAATATAAGGGAGTCTGGGGCCCCCCTGATAAAATTTGATGTGAGAAAGTATTTGTGGGGTATTCCCTACCGTCCCTATAGTTTATTGTATTAATATTCTGTTTTCAAAGTAACTTATTTTTTTGAATATTCTGTTCTCAAATTTAGGAGCGTATGTGTGCGGTAACACGAGTACAACGTCCGGACTTACAGTAACTCTGACAAGGGAAGGTGGAGGCGGAGGCGATTTTGCGTTGGAAGCCGGAGCTTTGGTTTTATCTGATCAAGGTTGTTGTTGTATCGATGAATTTGATAAAATGTCTACTCAACACAATGTAATCAATATTTTTATTCTTTCTAATTTTCTTTGCTCTTTGCTTTGTTTCCATGTTGCAGTGGCATGTCCAGGAATTTGTTTTACTCTGTCTTAGCCCATTAGAACACATGTATTAGGAAAGACTAGCAAGAGGAGTCATCATGTAAATTTGTCCCCTATTTCTGTCTTTTTCTTACGCATGCGCTTAGATATGCAAATATGTCAGCAAAAAGTCGCAAAAAGTGATGTAAGAATGCCATCTTGGTAGTTCATTAAATGTGTTTATTGACTTAATGAGTCAATTTTGGAACTTTCTGATTCTCTCAATATTATTTTACACATAAGCAGACCCTATTTCGACCTGTAGCAAAATTTTGCAACAGACCCATTGCCGCATCATTCCAAATTTCCATTAATGAGAATATGTTCACTTGTTTCCTTTAGGCTTTGCTTGAAGCAATGGAACAGCAGTGCGTAAGTATCGCCAAAGCTGGTGTTGTTTGCACTCTGCCAGCGCGTACATCTGTGCTGGCTGCTGCCAATCCTGTGGGTGGTCATTATAACAAGGCTAAAACAGTCGCAGATAACTTGAAATTAGGGAGTGCACTTCTCTCAAGATTTGATTTAGTTTTCATTCTTCTTGATCAACCAAATGAGGTAAGCCAACAGACAGAATTTCATATATTTTTTGTTTCATGAAATCTCTTGCCTTCTCTCATTTCGTTTATTTACCTATTAATGGGTCAGTTGCGCATCTTTTTTTTTTATTTCATTTCCTTGAAGTACTGGATGAAAGGAACTCACTGTATTTTTTATAAATTTTTTTGATCACGGGATCGGGAACTAAATCGCTTTCAAAATTAAGAAAATTTCAAGCGATTTGAAAAGATTTTGTTTCGGCGCGAAACTAGATGACGTTATAGTATAGGTCCGGCGGAGCGGTCCAACTACAAACAAATCTCTGCTAATATTGCGTGTTTACTCTCCTGACATAAATGCCTTCAAATAACTGTGTATGTGACTATTTATGCTTCTTGTCAAATTATTGTCACCGATGGATGATGTATTTTGACGGATTTGTAACTAACACCGTTTTTCAAAGTTATTTAGCTGACAGTAGTGATTTGATTTCAGTTGGACCACTCTCCCGGACCTATACTATGATGACAGCAAGTTTTGCGCCATTACCATCATTTTCAAATTCGTTTTGTAGGGAGCCTCAACTAATTGTTACTATTTCTCTATCACAAAGGAAACTTTATAGGTTTTTGTTATTTCTATCAGTTTTCTCGTAACGTATACTTTAGAATCAGTTATTTCTGGCTCTGTAGCAAAAGTGCGCAACAAATCCAATATTTATTTTGTCTATTTATCTCTTTATCTATTTACTTATTTGTTTATTTATACAGTTTAATCGGCAGAAGCCCGATAACACTGCGAGAATAGAAATACATAAGTAAATTAATAATTGGAATTAAATAAAATAATAAATTTTAGAAACAAGAATAAATATTGTAAATAACTCTAGCTGTGCATACAATATACTCAAATTTTCACAAGAGTAAGATTTTCATTCATAATTACTAGCTTACAACAACATTAACTGAGGGGTGTCATATCAATGAGACTAAGTCCATTCCAACGTCACAAATTTCATCAAACATTCTCTTTTAAAGGAATATCTGAAGTATTTTTTATTTATTTTTTTACTTTTTTTTTCATTTTTTTTTTTTTTTTTTTTTTTTTTTTAATTTTATTTTATTTTATTTTTTTTTATTTTTTATTTTTTTTTTTATTTTTATTTTTATTATTTTCTTTTTCTTTTTTATTATTTTTATTTCATGAACAAGTTAAAAATGATACTTTATTCTGTAAGGATGAAAGAATGATGAAAAATTTTACTGGAAAAAATGGAGGGAGTTTCCAATTATCAATAAACAAACTTTTTTCTAAAGTTCTTGAATGTTGGACAGGACTGAGCGGGGTTTGGTTTGTCACCTCTCTTCACCTCTCAATTGACTGGCTTGTTGAATAAAATCCTACTTTCCTAGATTCTAGATAGTTTACTGTCCGAACATGTAATGGCGCTTCATTCAAAAGGGAAAAAGGAACCTGCTCTGTTAATCCTCTCTAATCCGGATGGCATGCCTAATGATTCATTTGATGGCGGAAGTGGTGCTTTAAGGTATGTATTTTGGACCTATTTTTTTTTACCACTTGAAGGTGTCTTGCCTTTTGCTTTGCGGTGTTTCCCACTTATCCCTTTTCTTTACTTTCTTCATCTTAATGGAATTATCTATCCTCATCAATTTTATTTATTTATTTATTTATTTCTAGTACATGAGCCCCTATTTAGAACTATAATACAAGCCAATAATAACATAAAGAAAGGATAAAACAACAATGGTATTTGCACATATAGAGGATTTGCTTCTAAGCTTAGCTTAATTATACTATTTCATTTTAAAACTAATCATCCAAAAAAGTAACCTTTTCATTTTATTTTGCAGCGAAAGTTTAAGACTTGTCGATGAGTCTTTAGAACCTATCCCGCATCATCTCTTACGAAAATACATCGCTTATGCTCGTAAGTACGTCCCTTGCCCAAAATTGTCCAAAGAAGCTTGCTCTGTCATCCAGTGTTTTTATCACGAATTGCGCCGTCACCATCAACCGGCAGATGCAACTCTAGTCACCACAAGACAATTGGAGTCTTTAATTCGATTAACGCAGGTAAAGAAGTTTTAAATTGGCTGATCGATACGTTAGGGGGCTGTTGCAAACTTTTGCTATTGATGTTTTGATTCAGGGATGCGCAGTAAGGGGCGGGGTGCAGTATAGGACGCGCAGCTTCTATCGATGTTCACTGAAAAAACTGTGCTCCGGTAGAGCCGAAACCTGAGCGGATTCAGATAGCTTCGCAGAGCAAAGTTTGGTAGAGCCTGAGCACGTGCTCTGGGGAAGTATATGAAGAATAGTGAAAAAGTAGTGTGACACGACCTGGGATTGAACCAGGGACGCACCGATGCGCTGTCCAGTGCGTTGCCACTGTGCTGCTTTGAGCTTGTAGCGGAAGGGAACTGATAGTTGTGTATATAGGGAAAGTGCTCTGCGGCGCTCACCCTGTACAACGCGCTGAGTTAAGGGAGCAAACCCTGTGATATGCTCCTAAAATGTATCAGAGTGGTCTTTCAGAGCATCGTCAATGACAAATTCACAGTGGAAATTGATTTCAGTAGTGAACTCGTTCTACTCTGATACTTAACAGAGACAAGATGGCGGCAAGTCCTTCTGATTGTATGTCATTGCACGTGTTTCCCGCCTATATCGCAAAGCCGAAGCAAGAGGTTTGGTACCGCTAGAGCATGTTATTCGCTACTACCGACGGAAAGCCAGCTTTCGAAAGCCTAAAGTCAATAAAAATGCCTCCCGGCAGGCCGGTAAGACGAAGTAGATTCCATGCTTGGTTAAACCATTTTTTCACAAATTTAAATATAAGTTATAATTTTCGTTGAATTTTTCTCTGAATTTTTCTTTTTTATTTTATCAGCTGCTCAAAATCCAAATATAATTGTGAAAAAGATTATATTACCAACAGAGAAATGTGTAATCTTTACAATGCAAGTGAGAAATAAAAGCTAGGTTATATAAGTTTTTCACAAATTTCAATAAATAGGTTATGTTATGATTTTCTTTGAATTATTCAATTTTCTTTTTTTTATCAGCTGTTCAACATTTAAATAAAAATGACCATGAGAAAAAGATTATAGTACAAAGATTGAAAAATGTGTAATCTTTGTAACGATAATGAGGAATAAATCTGAATAAGAGCAGCTGATAAAACAAGAAAATAAATAAATAACGTACCTAAGCAACAGTGTACGTGTAAAACAAAGAAAGAGCAATTATACCAATAAACCATCCTTGTCTTTCACTTGTAAAATCCCATAAGAAACTAAATAGCTCGTAAAACACGTAAAACACAAGTAAAATTCAAGGCAAAGAGCATATGAACTAAAACCATCCACCACCACATATACTAAAATTTACAAATCAAAACAACCATTTCTTCATATAAAAACACTGCCAAAAAAACCGAAAAACACATCACTTTAACTCGCTTACAATGCAAAACACAAAAAAATGACTCGAGTAAAAAAGTTGCGTAACAAAACGGCCAACATAAATTTTCCCAAAAAAAACGCTCAATACAAACACTCCTAAAAACAAACCTCAAAAACACATTTTACGACTCAAACACGGCCCATAGCGCGAAAACTAACAATCGGATTTACACCATCTTCGAACTCATCCAAGAAATAAACCCAACAAATAGTTGAGACAAATTTCAAGAACAAAAACCAAAAATTACGAACAGGATCGTGGGACATAAAAACGGTAAAACTGGCTGAAACATACATATAAAGATATATATATATATATATACAATTTTCAACGAGTGGTATTTTCTCACTCAGGGGACCATGAAACGTGCTCATTTGATAAAATTTCCCGAAAAATCCAACATCGCACCCTCCGCAATAAGTAGATTCATGGAATCTACTTAAAACTTTTATTTCTGCAAGCGTAGTGGTGGCTTAGGGCAGTAATAAAGGGAGATTTCCATCTCACAATACTGTAACTTCATCAAGAAGTGATCAATAAGAGACAACTTTCATTTGACATCGGTGTCGCTAGATGTCACGGTACCATTCATCGGATGTGGATCACTACTCTGATGACTAATTACTCTGTGAATCATCCTTGTCAGCATAGAGAGAGTGACGAAATTAAGATAGGAATCTCCCATTATTACTGCCCCAAGCCACCATTACACTTACACAAATAAAAGCGTTTATTAAGTTTTGGTGTGGATTTTGGAAGTTTTTAAATGCTGCCATCGTTATTTTCGGAGGTTTTTACACCAGAACTGACTATTAAATTGCTTTTAGCAGTAGTGTGCCACAGCTCCATTTTGGCTGAAATAACGCCCAGATTACCTGTAACATTTGCGAGAAACGTTGGTTTGAATATACATAATTAAGTCATTTTACTTTCTTTGGTTTTACTCAACTTTTATAGAGCTATTACTAAAGAGTTTTACAGAGTTTCACTTATAGAGTCATAACTTTCAATTTTGGTTACTATTCTTTCAATGTTAAGCCAGTCCTCTACCGTGGTCTGAGCAAAAAATTTGATCTTTTGCATATTACTGGTTGCTGAGGAATGCGCCCGCCTAAATTTTCTAAACAAAAAATTTCAGGCTCGAGCGAAAGTGGAATTGCGAGAGGATGCTACAGCTCGAGATGCAATGGAAGTTGTTGAATTGATGAGATGGAGCCTAATTGACAACACAAGTGCAGTGGAATTCCAACGTAGCGGCTCCGGTCAAGTTGTCAAGAATAAGGTAAACAAATTCTCATCTTCCGCTTTTTTCTTCTCGTTCGGTTATTTGATCCTTCTATTATACTTTATGCGGTATCAGTGTGCTCAAGTCAGTCAGTGTGATACCATTTGCGTTGTTATCATGCCTTTAATGTAGGTCTTCTTTATGAAGATGATCTCCGCTGGATCCTGGATTTTTATGTCCTCATTTACCCCCTGATTTCTGCGAAAGTTAACCCTTTACTGCGCAATTTTTTTTTTTTTTCGTTCGAAAACATGATTTTTCAATTGATTTTGACTCAAAATGAAAGGGAAAAATCGTGAAAAAATTCCTAGCCTTAATTCTTACTCCCAAGAGATCTGCAAAGTACTAAATTTAACTTGGGCCAGTATCAAGGTCAAACGGTTAAATATGTTTTCTAATGCTCAGACGGTGCCCAACGTGGGGCCTTGTTTTTTCAGACTTCGGTGAAAAATCGAAAAGTTTCCTTGATATGTGCCGAAGAGATGACAATGGAAACAAATTATATTTTAACTTTAAGAGTTCAAAATTAAGGAAATATATTATGTGCCTCAGGGGTGCCACGGCGCAGTTAATTGTTAAGATTTTCTTTTCCCCTCCTAAAAAAAAAGAAAAAAAGTAAACAATCTAGAAAGGACCTGTCTCTGACATCATGGGAAATAGCTTCCGACAGATTTTTTATTTTTGGGTCTCAAATTGAAGCTTTTCTGATGCTGAGTTCTCGTGGTACCAAATCATTCGCATAGTGAGTTTCAAAGATATTCATGCCTCACGGTATTACTTCCAAAGCCCAATTGCCCATCAGCATCAGGAAAATTACTTTAATATTGACTCTTATCTGCTTTCAGATAACTGGTCAGTTCAAAAGAGCTATAATGTTTGAACTACATTTCATAAAAGCAATGTAAAAACAGCTCGTATTTTCCCAAGTTGATTCAATCCCCGTTTGATTTGCATTTTGAGGTCCATCTGACGCATAGGCGTAAGTTGGAAATTTGAGAAATTGACTTTTTCATCCATTCCTACATAAAATATGATGCTCTTTCGATCTGTGGTGTCAAAAATGACAAATTCTCAATAGTTTTCAAGTCACTGCGGAAAATGTCTAGTCGTAAGTCATTGAAGCCTTGGAGTTAGTCAATTTTGTTTTTGCTCTCCTGGAAAGTTGCAAGAATTGACTTGCGGCTGTAAGTCAGATGGACGAGGATTTTTTCTCTTCCCAAATCCGGAAATACTCAAAATATTATAGTGCTACCTGACTGACCTGTCATTAATGGACCTTGGCTTCAACCATGCAAGAGCTGTTTTAGTGTAACACTCCTGTATCCAAACTGTGAGTTTGAATTAAAACTGAGCCTACAATCGCCGACTGATAGCAATTTTTATTTACTTCATATTCTCCTTTTCCCGCAGTCGAAACGTTTCATTAGAGCTCTTCAACAACAGGCTGAACGTCGGTCGCAGAAAATATTTTCAGTTCAAGATATGAAGAAGCTGGCCCAAAGTCTTTCAATAGATACTTCTGATTTTTACTCATTCCTTGGTAATTTGAACACTCAAGGATTTTTATTGAGCAAAGGTAAAAATATGTATCAGCTTTCTATCTTCGAATAGATTTAACCGTTTTTTCAAGCCTTCAGCAAGCTGATTATGAACGATGGTATCGTAATGCTATCCAATCGATGATCGAGTATGAATGTATCTTATGGGTGGTGCCATTCCAATAGAGACCCTCCCATCTCTGCGGACTTTTGCCCATGACTCCTGAGCTATTGAAGAACTTCCGCAGAGATGAGAGGTTTTCTATCAGAATGAAACCTATCAGAATGACACCACCCATGAGAGTAACACGTAATCAATCATCGAATCGATACCATGACGATACAACTGTTCATTATCAGCCTGCAGGTGTTTTTCCAATGGAAAGAAACAATAAGGGTTTAATCGAGAAATGCTTTCAAGTCTCACCACAGATAAACCCTGACTTGGGAAATCTTGCTGGTCAGAAACTTTTTTGAATTCGTCTCTCACACCTGTCTCATTTTTACTATCTTATACACTTATCTCTGTTTAATATGTCCATTATTCCTTCCACGTCATTCCTGTTATCGTCTGAAGAAATCCATATTCTCAGATTTTCACTCGAGTTAAAAATCTGAGCTGTGTTCTTTTGACATTTGTTTTCAGTCAAATGGGGCAGTTGCAAGGGTCTAAAATGTTGTGTTTTTTATAAAGAAAATAAAAAAACCTGATGAGCTGAGAACAAAGATGCCTTTGGTTTCTAATTAAGTCCCATTGTTCCAGAGATGAGATTTTGGACCAAAATACATTGTTTTAAATGGGAATTCTACATAGTAACATCACTACACTCACGATTTTTTACAACTTTACACGTGTGTATCTCCAAAACTGGGACACTTGGGAAAAAACCAAAGGCATGGTTGTTCTCAGCTCATCAAGTACTATATATTATTTTCTATTTAAAAAACACACAATTTCAGACCCTTACAACTGCTCCATTCCACTTATAGTTGCCGACACTAAAAAAGTCAGACGACTCCTGACAGTGGGCCACCCGCAATACTTAGCTCAATGAATTCAAGCATTGCTGGTGGCCTACCTGAGCCAAAATCGAAGGAGTTGGCTGATATTTATTTTGTCCCCGACTGTGCATCTGTGATCCTTTTATTTTTTACTTGCTTTGTATTTTGCTTCCCTTGAAATTTGTCATGAAAATAAGCTTCCCGTTTAGTCGTGACTTATTTAAATATTTTTCTTGTGTAAAAATGTAAAAATGTCCAATAAATTATTTTGTTTTTACTCCTTTGAAGACTTGAGATTTTGATTAATTTACCCATAGTTTGAATGAGTCTGGGAACGAATGCGGCTCTTCCTAACTTTTGCTGTAAGCGATTGAATGGTAAATCCGTGAGTCAAATTCAGCAAAATTACGATAAATAGATACTATCGACGAATTAAAGATTGTCACGAGATGTCTTCAAGCTAAGACTCGCCTTAAAACTTGAAAAATTTCTTTGAACCTCCTAGTCCCCCCCAAGGGACTGTCGGGGGCTCCTGAAATATCAAAAAGGACAAATTTAGGGTCAGTAACCAACCTGACTTTCTTGAATCAAATCATTTGGTTCAGTAGTGTTTGAGAAAAATGCCCTATTCGGGTGGTTTGGTACACCCTGTACAATATTCTATCTAGGGACTCTAATGGACCACTGTCGCAGTTTGTCATTTCCAAATTACTTACATTTCTTCTGAAAATATGATGAGCTCAATCTGCACAAACATGACATAGACAAAAAAGGCGAAACTTAGCTCGTAAAAATCTCGCGACAATCTTTAGTACGTCAATAGTACATTAAAACATTGCAAAATTTACTCACAGACGCACAAAATTACTTTTAAGTTATAGGCGTAGCGGAGCTTCACAGGTACCCCCTTCAGAAGTTGGCAAAAATGAGAATGGAAACAGACACCAAGAGTTTAAATAAATATAAGATTTATTAAATAAAATTTGGAACGAACAAGTATATTGTTGCAAAGGCACTAAATTTAAGCATTGAGAACTTATTACCGGTCGGTAGTCTTAATCGCAAAAGCCTTCATATTGATGGAAGCAACTATACTTTGAAAAGATATATACAGGGCTTTGTATTTACACAATGATTTTATCTATCATATTTGTTACAATATATACAAAAATGTGCGGCACACCAGGAGATTAAATGCCTCTCTCTATAATTATTAACATATGAATGTGAGAAAAGAATAGATGAAGAGATACAACCTTCTCTTTCTATCCTTTTCTAACCTATAGATTCAAGAGATAAAATGAGAGGAATAGAGAAGATACTGGGTGCGCCACTGTGCATAATCATCACAATGATTAGAAAATACAGGGTTGGGCGGCATGAAAAGGTCCCAAAGTTTACATCTATTTATTTCAATACCAACTAATTCATCTTAGTTCAATTACTTTGACAACTAATTCTAAATCTCTGTCGGCAGTATTTTATGAAAATTGTTTAACCACTTTAAAACACAACTGGAAAAACTACTTAATAGTTTGAGCAATTTAAAACAACAGTTTTTAATACCTGAGCTATATAGAATCAAGATTCAGTTCACAGTGATCTGAAAGGGAAGTTTAATGCAAAAAAAAAAGAATACTTGCTTTCCAAAAGAATTAAAACATTAATATAAAATCTAAAAAAAGAATGATTTGAGACATTTTAAATTAGGTAAATGACTTATTAAAAGTAAATAACTATTCCCAACATGTTGATAAAATGAGAGAGGAAAGACTAGATAACTTATCCATCTTAAAATTGTCAAACGTGCTTTCTAAAGAAGCGATCCTCTTTGAAAAAAAGAAGAGGTCCTAGTCCCTTCATGAGAATGCAAAGGAAATTGTTTGTTTGGAGAAACCATATCAACGCAGTGTAGCATTGAGGAGCCGTCTTTTTTTATGTCCACAATCGCTCACTGTCGACTGCTGCGGTACATAGTCGCCGTTTTTTTTTATTTTGAGGACAACCGTTTTTGTGGGCAGAGCTTTTTGAGCAAAAACCCTGCTGGATTTCCCTTTTCCCAGGCTAGTGGCACTGCTGCAAGCGATTATGGACTGCAATCGTCCACATGGTTTGGAGCTCTCGAACTATTGTGGACGGAGTGATGCGCAGTGCGCAATCGGCACTCTAATTCCGCGAATGATTTCCATTGATTACCTGCAACCACTAGCCTTAGTAGGCAGAGTCCGCAGTACGTTCACAGTTCGCGTTCACAAAATTGCTTTGGACATAAAAAAAGAGGGCTAAAGCCCACTGGAAATGATGCAGTGAAAAGGTATGCTATTATTATAGCGTTAAATGAGAAGGCATTGCAGTTTTAAGTGCCTCTTGAAAAGTGGTCGAAGTGGGCCAGCTCCTTTATGCTAGTCAGGGTCGATATGAGAGGAGAAAATAAATAAAAACTTAGATGAGTAGACAAACAATAAACAAAAAATCACATAATTTTCTAAAACAAAAAAATAAGGTAAAAAAAAAATTGGAAACTCAATGATAGTATTTATACAATCAACAATTCATGATTTGCTGGAAATCCTGCTGTTAGAGTGATAAAGTTAATTCTAGACAAAAATAGAGCTACAAGTATGAAGAGAGAGACGAAAGTTTAGAATAAAAATATAAAAATTGCTTTACGATGCATTAACCTTGCTATTAATTCTATTCAATTTACAAATATTCAAATGCATTTCAGTGCAAAACAGATAAAGTCTAAAAAACTAGCAAACAGATGAATTGAAATCAAAATGCAATTATAGAACGAATTTCACAAATTCATTGTGATTTCAATAATTTGGTTTCTTCATATTTTAGACTGACGGCGATTCTTCAGTGTTTAATGCCAATTTCTGCCACCAGAGCGCTACCATTTGATTAATGCCAAATTACAGGTTGAAAGTAATTTATATTTAAGAAAACGGAGTGTCAGTTACTAGATAATCATCTGAAGAACGTCTCTGCAAAATATCTCGTTAATAACTTCAAAAATAATGCTGAAAGTACCAAAAAATGGAATATCGCAAATCGATTCTTGAATAGAAATGCGATATTTCATTTTTTGGTACTTTCAGCCTTATTTTGAAGTTACCAACAAGATATTTTGCAGAAACATTCTCCAGATGATTATCTAGTAATTGACACTCCGCTTTCTTGAATAAAAATTACTTTCGGCCTGTAATTTGACATTAATCGAACGGTAGTGCTCTGGTGGCAGAAATCGGCACTAAAAGTTGAAGAATCACCTTAATCAGTCCTTTTCTTCTTTTTTTCAATGAGAATTGTTTCTGAAATTCAATTGTAGATTTAAAAAAAACAAAAATAACAGCTTTGAGTGACAGGACAATTTTTGCTCTTATATTAATATTTTTAATTCTATCAATTAATTTAAAACCACACAAAATGCAATCACTAGATTATTGAATTAGGTACTTGCACTATGCAACAACACTTAAAAATAAGTGGTTTTTCCTTTTCAGAAGAAAATTATTGCATACATTCAGGTAAAATCAATGTGTCCTCTCGAACAGAAAATCAGGAGGAATTGTTTCGTGAATTTTCAACAGATTATTTGAAGTGCATGGTGAAGTAAAAAAATTAATGGAGATTATTGGAAGAACGTCCAAGCATGAATGAAACAGCTTTGGATCCATTTACTTAGTATTAATTTGTCCAAAATTCTGACTAACTAAAACATAAAAAATACATGGAGCCTGGAACACAATAAAAACCGAAGAACCGATTGGAAGAACGTCCAAGCATGAATGAAACAGCTTTGGATCCATTTACTTAGTATTAATTTGTTCAAAATTCTGACTAACTAAAACATAAAAAATACATGGAGCCTGGAACACAATAAAAACCGAATCTCGTCTAAACAAAACGATGCACTTGAAAGTTGCGAGGAAGAGTAAAATTTTTCGAAGGAAAACTTTTCTTTGAAAAGTACATACCAGCATGCTGGGACAACAGATATAAATAAGTATAATTTTTTTTTTTTTTTGAGCCTGCCAATTGCACAAAACAAATGTTTCAAAATTTACAATGATAAAAAATTTACACAAATTTTACACAAAGTTTACACAGTAGGAAGCAAAAATACGCCTGTACATACAATATTAATAAATATTAAATAATAGGGTGATACAAACAGATGAGCAGAAATATGCAAAAAAAAAACCACATTGCTGGCATTTTGGGGCAAAACTTTTCTCTTAAAATCATCACGGAGCTTCTCCGCACCAAAGGAAAAATTTGCTGAGTTGAAGAGAAAAGAATATTTGTGCAATCAGTGTGCCTTCATTTACTCCTCAAAACCAAAGCCCCTGTCATACGTTCAAAGTGGTTTGCAGCACTTTGAAAGAAAAGAGCACTGATTGGTCGTCCAAGTAACTCTAGCGACAAACTGGAACCACTTGATGGGCACTGCCCATTGGGCAGGGACCAATCAGGGCTCACTTTCTGCAAACCACTTTGCCCATGTGATGGGGGCTTTGGGGCCATCTGAGCAAGTTGCTTTGAACTTTGAAAACGAATCAGTAGTTGCAGTTTACAAGTCAGTCTTACCTAAACAAATATAAATTCAGAGACAAATAGAGACCCAGCGCAAGGCTTGTGACAGGTGTCCACTTTCCCAGCTCAATTTTGGTTGGAACTCATCGAAAGAACAGCCAACTATTGTCTACTGTTGACTGATCAGCGCTTGGTTTGCATTCGCCAAGCAAAACCTGTTTCCGGGACCAATCACAGCCTTTTGTTGAGCTCACCACTCAACAGTAGGCTATGTTTATCGTTGCAGCCGATGACTCCTGAACAAATATGAGCGCACTAAACTTGCCTCTCTTTTCTAACTTGGGAAGCATACGGTGTGCTGGGTCTCTATTTGTCTCTGTATATATTTCTCTAGGCAGACATATACCCTGAAAACAGAGAACTTATGAAATTCCAGATTTTTTGTTGGTTTTTGTTTTTTGTTTTTTTCAACCATCTTTTTCCCTTCCTTTGGGTAGAGAACAGCAGTGACTCTCAGAGACAGATAATAAAAAACGTACCGTATTATCGCACGTTTAAGACTTATCTCAAAATCTGGGATGCGTCTTATACACGCGATAATACGTTACTTCACAAAATATTCATAGGTATTGCTACCTATCACATGTTTACATGTTTTATGTTTACATGTTTATATGGGGAAAAAGAACAAATAAAAACCTGCAGTGATTTGAAAGAGAAATTTGTGCAACATTTTTTTGCTAAACCTACCAAATAGGAACTTATTGAATGAGACCTACCTTATAATACAACAGTTTTACAATCGTAAGGGAGGAAAATAAAACTGTGCGTCTCCTAGTGAGCGTTCGAAAAATATTTTTATAAAAATAAAAGTAATACATCTGAGAGAGCTAGTTTATGCTCACATCACACTTGTCAGTAAGGTCCTTTCAAAAATTACACGTGCATTTCAAAACAACGATAGGACTGACAACACCAATAATTTACAATTGAAAAGTTATCTGTAAAAAAAAAGTTATACTTTGAACACCATGTTTTGAGAGGATGAACTTAAGAGATTTAAAACCTTGATAACTATGTAAAAAAAAAATTATGGTAAAAATGATAATAAAAATTATAAAAATGATTATTATAATGATTTCCTTTCATGATTATTGAGCAAGGTAGATAAAATAAGTAATGGGCGTAACGTTACTTGCCGGGTTACGTCTGACAAAAATGAAAAAAACAAGGTCACCAGTGTGACGTCATTTTCAGTTTGTGATCACTGAGATTCTGGTGGCGAATGCACCACCTAGCTCTTAAAATGGGTCTGTTGCGCTTTTAGCTATAAGGGCAGAAGTAATTTATTTTACAGTAAAATGTTACGAGAAAACTGAAAGAAACCACGAAAACTCCTAAAAATTCCTTTCTATTAGAGGAAAAGTAACAAGACATTGATTACTGCAAAGTGAATTTGAAAATACAAGTAATGGTGCAAAACTGCCGATTGCGCAATAGTATGGGTCCACCTCAGTGTTTCCCATTGCAGATTAATTAGTCCACATTACCAGAATGTAGACTAATTACACGGACCGTAAATCAAATGATTTTCTTAAAACTCAAGCCGTTGCAATGGCACACAAATGTACTACTTCCGCATATCAGTCACCGGATGTCCTATACTATTATGCAATGGGGCTCTAGCAAACTTTTGCTGTGAGCAAATTAATAGTCCAATAAAATATCAAAATTAGCAAAAATTACAAAAATCACACTAAGACAGTCTAAAATTCAGTAATAAACTCACCTAACTGCTATATCAGCAAGTTTGTAATGGCGACTCAATGCAGGTATCATGGGAGATTCCTGTCTACTAAGTCAATTTCTTTACAGAAACACAGAGATATCTCTCAATTCAGATAGAAATCTCCCATGATACCTGCCTCTCCGCCATTAAGCCCGATTCTAAGGGTGGATTTCATGATTTTTCAATGTACTCATTGTCATTTTTACAGGTTTTTATACAAGAATCAACTCCAATCCCCTGCAGCAAAAGTTTGCAAGAGCCCTATTTCCAGTTTCCCGCCAAACGTGAAGCTTTTCAAATCGCTCAAAATTTTCGCAACTTTGAAATCGTTTCAATTCACGATCCCGTGGTCAAAAAAAATTACAAAGCATACTGGAAGTTTCTTTCATCTAGAATTTTAAAAAAATGGGGGGGGGAAGGTGCGCAACACACCTATTTCGGCAACCTGCCATGGTGAAATTACAACCCATTTTCTTCCCCTCTTCAAAAACGAGTGCTATTACAACATCTATGAGTAAGAAAAAATGAAATAAATCCAACAAGACAAAATAGTGGAAGAGGTTACAACAGGCAAAGGTTTCCCGACAGGGGAAAAAAAATAAACATTTTGATCTTTCTTCAGTTTTTTTTTTTTTCTCATGCGAAATTGAGACCCAAAGTCGCGTCACACAAGATGTATGAAAGAAGAAAATGCGAACAAGTAACCTCTCTGAGACAAGATGAAACCAGCATAATCTTTTTTCACAGTTAACTTCTCAAACACAACATAGATTGCAATAATGGCAATCAACACAAACTGTAAATACAGGGAAATGAAATAAAAATACATACTATTTTCTCACTATCACGTCTTCATAAATTATTTAACATAATCAAAGGCAATTAATGCTAATGGAAAGAAAGATACAGCGATAGAGCCGTAACAACCATTATTGAGCCTTGAATGCTCGAAACTCCGCTGCTGTCTTCAATTTCATTATTGATATGACGAGGAGGAGCTGAAAAGAAAAAGAATAAGAATTAGTAAATAAAATAAGAATGGTATAACATAATTATATACAGAATGTTACTAAACTCATTTGCCAAACTTCTGAAGCGTATATTTGAGGCCAAAATAAGACTTTGTTTTCCTATAAACATATAAGTCCAAAAATGCCCCTCGTTTGAGCTACAGCCCCCAAAGTTTTAAAAAATGTATGGTTTTTTTTTGGATTAATGACCTTGCATTATGAACCATATATCATGAAAATTGGTGCTTCAAGATAATTTTACGTGTAGAATCCATTAATGACCTCAAGAAAATTAAAAATTAAGTCTGACTGTACTTTTCAGGCAATCTTCTACCATTAACGGCTCAAATTTTATGTTATGGATTAAAAATTTAAAAAATTATTATTAAAATCAGATGGCAAAAACTCTTAGAAAGATTTTTGGTCGCTTGCATGTTTTCGATACGATGCGTTTTAAGCGAGATAATTGCTGCGCAACGTGGAAAATTCAACGCTTTTACTATGGCGGGCGGCTCCAAGAAGCAGCGGTGTGGCGGATTCCATACTTACTGCTGCTCACCATGGTATAAGCCCTGACTCTTCCATGATGCGCCCCTTGCTGTGGACCGTTGTGGTCCACCGTCGCCATTTTTTAATTTAAGGACGACTGCGAATGGGCGAAGCTTCTTAAGCGAGAACCTTGCAGGATTTTCCATTTCCCAGGCTCGTAGTACTGCTGTGAACGATCGTGGACCACAATAATCTGTAGCATAGCAACCTTTTGCGGCTTCATGTAGGAAAATTAAATAAATAAATAAGTAGTAGTAGTAGTAAAGTCCAGCCGCCCAAACACGTGGCTCGTTATGCTGATATTTCACAGCGAACGACTGGACTGCATAAAAAAAGAAAGGGTAGGAAAGACAATCAAAGTATTCTCAAAACAAAGGATAGGAAAGAGGAGAGTAACGGCGACCTGCCAGGGACTCTCAAGTTTGGGAAGGAAATACCTAGAGCACTCAAGGAGGAAAAGTGCTCTAAATATGTCTAGTTTTTTTTTTTTTTTTTTTTTTTTTTTTTTTCTCTCAAACAAAATATTTCTCAACTCTCTATTTTTCTCTATTTTGCTTCATTTCTTGTGTATTATTATTATTTTTTTTTTTTTTTTTTTTTTTTTTTAAATTATTTATTTAAAAAAAGGGTATAACTCTGGCAACTCTGCTAAGTATCACCGCAAAAACTGCGGAAGAATCTTTGCCTCTCCATCTCCTCTCAACTCTCTTTTATAAATAAATATGTACATAAATACCATGTCAAAAAATTTTCAAGTTCAAAAATAATAAAAAAAAGTTTGTCCTAAGATATAAAATTTTATAACTTGAATAAAGTGTGTGTTTCATTCTCTCACCTGTGATTGCTTTCCATGGTTTAGTAGGTTGAGGTTGTATCCTCTTTGTCGTTATCCACTGTTTGGTGAGCAAAGTGAACGGCCTTGGCGTAGTGGTTGGTGGCTGTTCGTAACTTGCTCCAGTGCAAGTTCCTGTAACATATTATCAAGAGGAAAACCGTTGACGAGAAGGTAAGAAATTAAACAAAGAAATGAGAAAAAAAATCAAGACACTTTCTGTGAAAGGGACCCTTGATTTCACCAAGGTAAAAACTAAGATATTGAGCAAACAAAGCAATTTTGCAAAATTTGAAGATACACTTTTTTACACAAAATTGACGTCAAATCCGTTTTTACCATTGGTAGAAACTGCTAACTGACTGTGGGTCTTTAGCCTTAGCAATCTTCATCAATTAAAGTACTGAGTTTTTTTGGATAATTGTGTATCAATATAATCTTTAGGATAGGATTCAAACAATAACTATTCATTAATGCTGGAAGGGAAAGGAATTATTAGAAATGAATGCTATGAAAATATGCTAATGAATATTATTTTTTTATTACTATAATGTTTCTTGTTGTTAGTTTTGTTTACTTCATTAGAGTAAAAATTTGTTGTTTGAAACCATTTAACATTGTAGGTCATCGTATTATTGTATGTTTAGACAAATAATACCTGCAATTTAAATAAGTACCTAAATAAATAAGAAGTGAGTAGTAAAGCAGTAAAGTCCAGCTGCCCAAACATGGTGGTTCGTTATGCTGATATTTCACAGCGAACGACTGGACTGCATGAAAAAAGGAAGGGGTAGGAAAGACAATCAAAGTATTCTCAAAACAAAGGAGAGGAAAGTAAATAGATAAATAAATAGATAGATAAATAAATAAATAAATAAATAAATAAATAAATAAATAAAAGAGAAAAACCTACGTTTCTTTGTTAGCTTCATCCCATTTTTCATTGGGTCTATATCTCTTTCACAGTGTTCTCCTGCTTCTTTGATGTAAAGCTCATTGTTAGACAAAATGGCGCCAACGAAACATTCATACGTTCCAACATCTTTGCGCTGAGTGTATGTGTATGTGAGGCCACCTTCTTCCCACTGACCGAGGCATCGATATTGTCTTTCTGCAGAGACAAGACAATAAGTTCTACATCAGATTTAAGGTTTGTTACATACAAAATTAAACTGCCAATGCAGAAGCAAATCAGAAATCCAAAAACAAAAACAATAAAAATGTTGCTTGATTGACGCTGATTCAGTATGAGCTGAAGAGAAATCCTTTCAAGCAATATTTGCCATTGCACGTTATCAAAGGAAGCAGTATGGCTTGCAAAAAAAAGCATCCTGATTGAAATTTTAACTCATTTCAATCTGGCCAGTTTCAAAATTATTTCACAGTTTTCAAGTGTTCGAAAACCAAGCAAAGTGCCACTTGAAAGTACATCTTGAAGTAACAAAAATAACAAAAAATTTAACAAGAACAATTTTGATTAGAAGACTTTCTTCTGCAGGTCATAGCATCTACATTTGCAGGGTACTGCCAACATATTGATAACATTGATAATAATCTACAGGGCTGTATTTAAATGCTCAAACACTATTGAGCAAACAATAACCTGCAGTATTTCGATTGCTTGGCTAACTACAGGATTTTGTTCTCCTAGAAATTCTGACAATCCTGAATTTTCTGAGTATCTTGTCATTTCGTCGGCGTTGCTGGAGGGTTTAAGGAGGGTCAATATTCCTGAGAGGCTAAGAGGAAAGAGAAGGAAGGGATTGGCATGACTAGGCATGCTATCCCCCTTTACCCACCTCTCATAGCCCCGCAGAACTTAAGATGATGTAACAAAATCATCCACTATTTATTTTCCCATTTTTTTTTCTTCTTTTTCTCTTCTTTCAATTTTCCTTCTAGTCCTGTCCTCTCCTCTCCTCTCCTCTTTTCAATTATTTTCTTCCACTCTCTTAGTATTGCCCAAAATTTGTAGCCCAACGCATGAGATCAATTCACCTCCTCCAAATCACAACACTGAGAATCTGATGTGTGACTATGTTTTAGTAATGAACAATAATCAACATTAATACGATCATTTTCAATTATCTTGGATTTGATAAAAACTACATCAAACAAACACACAAAAAAAAAAAAAAAAAAAAAAACTTAATTTCTTGACAAAAAAAAACACAAGAAAAACACAAGAAAAACACAAGACAAAAGAGAGATTGCACAATAAGACAGATCAGGAGAAAGTTTCAACTTTTGAAAAAATTCTAATGTATCAAAATTTTCAAATCGGGCAGTTATTTTAAGAAAAGAGAACAAGTGAACTTGAAATTACAAAACCATTCATTATACAGTTTTTAATGCCAAATCGCTGAAAATTTGATTTTGAATTCATTTTTTAAAGAGATACAAAATAAAGTTGAAAATTTTGAAGTATTAAAATATTAAAGGAAGTTGGAATCATGGCCCTGTTGGAAATTCAAAGAAGTAAATTAAAACCGATGTGATGATACACATAAGAAAGGTAGGAATGATCTGAAAACACGAATCAAACAATGCTGTTGTACAAAATAAAAACGCTGTAAGTGTAGTGGAATTTCTATGTAGTTACTGCGTTTTTGCTTTGTACTTACAACAGAGTGCAAATGTTGCAAACCACACAGTGTTTCACTAATTGACACAAGCTCACACAAAAAGCAAAAACAATACAATAAAAATACAAACAATCAAACATTTTCTGTGACGTGCAAAAAAGTGACAGATATGTAATCAGAGAGAGGATGAAAAAAAAAAAAAAATGGAGACAGGAACATTGTATAACAATTTGGGCAACAGGTACTGTCGAAAAAAAAAATGAATTTTGGAGCCATCAAAATCTCTGAAGTGCAACTAGGATTCCAAATTATTTTAAGTTGATGGAAGATCTCTTTTCCCCCTACCAAACAAGCTGACTTTGGACAAAATTAAGAAAACTAAAACCCTGTCATTGACCAAAATTATCTTCGTCCAGTGTAAAACCATTGGTCACTGAGGTAACTGTCCAAACCCAACAGGTCGTTGCATTGGATATCCTCCCTACGTCCAAAATCACTGCTGCATCACATATCGGCCCACTGTCCAAAATTACCCTACTTTCAGGAAGGCTCAACTGTCAACTTGTTGAATACTTAAAACAGTTAATTAGCGTCATTCATTTTCTTCTCAAACTCTCAGACCAGAAAAAAAAACCCAAGGGGCTATTGGAAAACAGTAAAGTTGAGATAGTCAGCAAGGCAAACCGCCTTGGTGAAATCAACTCACTGAGAAAAAATTCGTAAAAAATTAGAAAAGAGAAAAAAAAACCCATGCTTCTGTGCAAAGAAAATAATCAAACATAAATAACACTCGTGACTCGTTGCAAGAGTAATTCGATATTTTGTACCTTCTCTTTTTGATGACCAAAGGACTTGAGGAGCAGCTACAGGACTTACGGCTCTTGGTCTAACGGTTACAGGCAAGGCATAAGAAGGGATCTGAATGGGAGGAAGGGCTATTGGAGTTCTCCTGCCAAGATTTTTAAGGCGATCCGCAGGATTTATATTCGGAGGGCTCTCTCGTGAAGAATCCAAAGCTTTCTTATCACCAGCACTATTCTGTTCATGGCTATCATTCAAACCACCATCGTGACTGTGACGAAAATAATCAAAAGCTGGCCCATCTGGATTTAGTGTGGAGGTATGATGGGAGTCCAAATCATTTTTTGAACTGCCGCCAGAATTAGTATCAACTGTTGTCAATTTGGGAGCGTGCTGGTAGTTCCCTCTATCACCATGATTAGAGGTGTGCAATGGAGCGCTCAAGGCATCGATTCTACGATGTGAATCAAAAGTATTATCTCTTCGAGAGTAATCATTGATTATCGTAGCGTCTACTTTCAACGGATGACCTGGAGGACTGAATGCAAGCGCAGGAGCCGAGAGTTCCGGTCTTACTTTATGATTTTGATTATTAGTCTGAGATGTTGCCATGTCACTGCGAAACTGAACATTGGCGTTGAGTTGACTGGCGGGCATAAGCTGCGCATTTTCGTTCAGTCTGTACGATGAGTTCATAGGTGGTATTGATACTGAGTGCTTGAGACTCAATTCCGGTTCCAATACATTTGGAACGTGCGAGTGCAACTGTCCGTTGATTGGTAAGAGCGAGGAGTTTTCTGGTTTAAAGACAATCATGGATGAAGTTAGAGAATAATTCCGGCTCCTCGACCTACCATCAAAACTGTTGTAGCTTCTTCCAATTTCTTGATTTCTCCTCTCTTGGAACTTTGGCGGAAGCTCGGATATCACACTGATTCTGCGATTACTTTCAGCGATGCTTTCATAGCTCCGAGCGTAGTTTGAATCTACCGGTGTATGATCGTTAAAGGAACGCGCGTTCTCATTTACCGGGTGATAGACATGCACAGATTCTCGACTTCTGTCCAACGAGAACTGAGGCGTCGATGTGAACTGCGTACTCGGCTGAGAAACAAGATTATCGTTGACAGTTTTTCCGTTGAGGCCATAAACAGAACGCGACATATCAGCGTACGGATTATAGTAATCAGGCTTCGGAGCATTTTGAGAGTACTGTCGTCCTCGAACGTTAAAGTTTCTGGGTCCCCCGAAGTAAGTCATTTCCGGGTGCTGAATTGAGCTGTAGGTCCAAGTATTTTGACTCTTTGCTTGATCGGCTAGTATTGGATTCGGTTTCGATCCGCTGGGGTGAACCGTCGTCCTGAAAGTGGTTGCCTCACTTGAGCCATACTTATGAGCTACATTAACCGTAGGCTGAGCATAGTGCTTGAAATCTGACATGGATTGAGGTAGAGCAAATGCTAAATTTTGATGAAAGACTGTTTTAGGACTTGTCGAAGAGATATTACTCAGAAAATGATTGCGCGTGGAAATATGGTAAGGTGTTTCCGTGGTGAGTGGCGAAAAACTTGTGGGTTCTTCTAGAGGCCATGAAAGGCTTACGAATTCTTGTTTTAGATATGGGGCTCTACGTGCTTCGTTTCTTTCTTCAAAGTTTCCATTCTTCTTTGAATCACTGTTGGCATCTCGCTTATATCTACTATTCCATTTTTCTGGTTTTCTAGGTGCGCCTGGCAAAATTAAAGATAATTTTCGATTGAAATACATTGAGATCAGATAGAAAAAGAATTGTTTCATTCTTGTTGGCTTGGCTCCATAGGCTTTTTAATATGACTGACCTGATGTGTAAAAAATGATCCCATTTGAGAATGCATTGTAGTGAAAAAATGATACAAAAATATGATATGGCTGAAAAAGAAGTAACTCAAAGGAATTAAAACTACCGCTATGTATGGGGTTAAGGTAGAAAAGACCATACTCCACTAGAGTAACTCGGGGTGAATTGGAAGTAGATTAGCAAAAATAAGGGTACTGTCACGGGAAATAAATACTTTGCCTACCTATGTACAAGTCATTAATTCACTACAAGATAAAAAGCAGAGATAACAAATAAAAGTATTAATGGGTCAGTTGCAAGCTTTTGCTACACTCATTTAAAGCACTGCATTTTAAGAAGAATGATGCGAAAATCATAAGAAATAATCACAAAAAACTTGAAGCCTTTTCTCTAAAATGAGTCAAATATATGTTCAAACTGTGCCTTGTCCACATTTTTAAATTTTATAGGAAATGAAAAAGACTGTTAAATATATTTCCTGTAGGACAGTTGCAACTTAATTTTTTTAATTTAGTTAGTTTAAAACCATAGATCACAAAATACTCATGTTGACGCTAATTTCAGTAGCAACTTTAATACTTACGAGTTGAAAAAATATATTACTCAAATATTAATAAGGGGAAACAAAAAAATTAAATTAATTATGAAACGTGGGGTAGAGACTGAAACTTTTTTTCCTTCTTATTGCTGAAATTAGTGAATGGGCAGAATCAAAACTATTTCACTGGTGGATCAGGAATACGTTCACTAGGCCACTAGCAAGAACTAACAACTGATGGCACGCAAACTTACTTCATTAATTCTTTGTTCTTGATATGCTGAGAGTAAAAACACAACAGTTATAATCAAGTAGATACATTGACAGGAAAAAAATATTTCAAACAGATGGTAAAATGTGGGATCATGAATGAAATAAGAACATTGATGCGTACCATCGAAAATATCCTGGCGTAGACAATCGGACACTGTGTAGTACATGATTTCCGGCGATTGACAGTCCGAGGACAATCTTGCGCAGAGACCATCTGCATCTGGGATCATACCATTGTATTCTCCCATGATTGGACACGGAGAGTTTTCTAGCCTATCCATTTCTGCAAAAATAAGAAGAATAAAACAGATGAGATTTTAACAATATTGACACTATTGTGATCAAATACATTGTTGAAAAAAAAAATAGTAAGAAGTTTCCATGCAAGGTAACTAAACAAAAAGATTTTGTTTCAGAAGTTTAGGCAGACTCTGACCGATAATCTTTGGAATTTTTTCAACATTATTATTTATTTCTCATATGGCAAGATGAAAATAAATTTATAGGAATTTGAGCTTTGGATTTTCAATGAAGAACTTTTCAAAACTGAAAAGTGAAAGTCTTGGGCAAGTGTTTTCATTTGAAGGAATGAAAATTGAAAATTTGCATGACCTTTTGAAACAAACTCTCATGTGATATTGAAGTGGGAGAGATCGCTTTGCTGAGAATCCATTCATTAAGAGGGATGTTTGAATTGAATAAATTTTTAACTGAGAGAATTGAATCGATTGACTGAATTTTTTGTTTTCATTTGGGATTGCTAAGAAGGTGCACAGACCATAGTGCAAAAATCATAGGTTGCAACGGGTCTGCTGCAAAAATTTGCTGCTATCGACAATTGAACGCCACGGACCAAATAATTTTGTGGCTTGACAGTCCCCCAAAAGAGTTTAAATGGTGAGCACTTGCATGGAGTTTTAACCCCCGGTAAGTGCTCACCAACCATCTACAGCAAGGATTGTCAAGCCACAACATTATTTGGTCCCAGGTCAACAATCAACTCCATTCTCTTAGTTCTCAATTATTTTGAAGGTGGGAGTGTTTACAGTAAAATTACTTACTTCCTTGAGTGATCCAAATGTTATCTATAAAGTTGGCATCATGACAAAGACTATCATTGTACTCCATACTTGAATTCATTCCTGCAAAATCAAAACCAAAATTAATCGTAAAATCTTTATCCGAGTAGAAATAAGTCATAGAGTGAAAATTGGTTTGGACCTCTAATGAGTGCAATTGCAGTCGGTGGTTTCTCAGAAAGCTCCTATGGTTGAGGACGCAACAAGCTATGCATTCATCTTGAGTGTAGGTCTTACAGACAACCTACAGAGCAAAGGTGACAAAATTTCATGTTGCATTAAAGTGTAATGTTTCATATCTTTTCCTTTGTTTTCAGGATGCTGCAACTAAAAAAAGAAAAATACTAAATTAGCCAAATGATGAAATTGTTAATTTTACAAAACGGTTTTTCCAAACATAACACAATGCAGATTGAAAATTTTACCATTTGCTTGTCTAAACCCTTAATCCAGATTGTGAATTTAGCAACACATTTGTAAAATTTACAATCCAGATCGTGGGTTTAAGCAAAACAAATGGTAAAATTTGAAACCTGCGTTGTTATTTATACAAAAACTGCTTTGTAAAATTAGCAATTCCATCATTTGGCTAGCTGATAATATTTCTTTCTTTCAGTGCATTCATTTCAAAGAGGCGCCTAAAAAAGGAACAGCTCTAGTACTTGAAGTAGCAGGGATAATTCAGAGGCATAGTAAAAAATTTGATTTTTCTCTCTTTACTCATTTAAATACATGTGTTAGTTAAGGACAGAGATAAAGGCTAAAGTTACTTGATAGTTCATCTCTCTATCATTTCCTGTAAAAAAATGTTTAAATGGGCAAAAAGAGAGAAACAAATTTCAATGTTCAACTGCCTTCAATTTCAATTTCAATTATCAATGTTAAACTGCCTTCCACCTCAGATAAAACTTATGTTTAAAAAAAAAGAGATGCCAACATTTTATTGTATGTTGAGGGAACTGCTGCTTTCAAAAGCCTACTCTAATCTAGATGAATTCTGTAATAGTCAGTAATTGTCAGTGTCTTGTCAAATTGCTCTACTGTAATCTAACTTCTCATATGTCATTTTGGAATTGTATTTTCTTGACTCGTGCCATAGTCTTTTGAAAGGCTTCTATGTACTTGAAAATAATAAATAAATAAAAAAATAAATAAATAAATAAATAAATAAATAAAAATTCCTGAATACGCCTTTGAAATTGGGTATTTCAAACTTTAATAATTAAACAGCAATAAGTACCTAATTGAAACTCTAAAACATTAGAAGTTCGTTTCTTGATCCATATACAGCCATACATTGCTTCACCACTGAAAAAAAAGGAGAAGAAAAACAAATTATTTCCATAACAATCAGGACTTACATAGTAAGTTATATCATTTACAGTAGTCGTGTGCAAATTCTATTTCTATAATTCAAATCCAATTTTTAAGGCTGGTTTCAACCAGAGTTGGGCAATAGTGACTCAAACACTTGAGACTCTCCCAGTACATTTTGTACTCCGGAGGCAGACAGTTCTCAAACGCCAATTTAAATGTGATCTATGCCGATTTTCAAAAATCAAATATCATGATCATTGAAAGCAGCCCTTAATGTTGAATAATTAGGTACCTAATAAAAAGATGGACCTACCACTGTGTCCGACCGAATACAACAAAACGCTGAGTTGCAGAGGCGGATGGCCCGACACATTTCATGGTGAAAGTCTTGTATGCGGTGCTGTCTTTGTAAGTGAGAGTCTTCCCTTCGACGGTCAAATGCTCCCAATGACCTTGTGCCCAGCCTGGGAATCTGAAAAGATGAAGTATCATTAGAAGAGTCATATTATCTACCTTCTTCCTCACAGCACAGAAAAATCAAGACTTGCCATGATACCCTAGCTGCGAAGCATTGATTACCAAAATGTTAAAAATTCTATGGTTGTAGTAAATTTACTGCTTTTTTTTCTTTTAAATAAATGTGATATTTTTTTTATTTTATCACTTTGATTTTCTTTCCCCATCAAACAGGTTTGAACGAAATTCGTTGTCCTCATGAACCTGAACCGAACCGAGAATATTGTCGGTTAAAAGCCTTGGTCCTTACCCTCCTCCCACTGCTCCTTCACAGGTTGAGTATATTATTCAAGGCAAGAATTTCAACAAATTAATAAAGAAAAAGAAAAGACAGAAAAAGTGAACAAGAAGAGAAAATTATGACACTCACTTGCAATCAACATGCAGAGAAGAAACAGGCCAAGCAGGCGGAACAGCCGACGTCAGTAAAAGAGTCTCGTAGCCCTCCATGGCATTTTTCAAACTTGCAGTACAAGTAGAATCCCTTGAGAAAGCCATGTAAACAATACCAGTTCCAACTTCTTCCTTGTAAATCTGTAAAGGAAAAATAGACATCAATGGTCGATTTCGGGGGAAACAGGTTGATGATTATGACCATACTTGAAGTTCTAGATGATTGACGTTTTACTTTTTTAGTTTTTAAATTTCGTAGTAAAAGAACAAAAAGAAACATTAATTATACCTTCTTTTTGTAAACCCTTTGATGCACACATTTTGGGATTTGGATTTTTTTTAGATTTTATTAAACTTTTCGAGAGAAGACAATTTTCTAAGAATTTTGATAGGTCACTCAACTTTATGCAAAACGTCCTTTAAAATTCCATTGAACTCCATGTTATATTGAGTGGGACAAAATGTGTCCCACTACCTCTCGAAGGGTTAAAAGTGAAACCCATTTGTTTTCAATAACAGTTTAAATAAGGCATCACATCACACAAGTGATCCTTTTCCATTTTAGCTTCGTAAAACAGGAGAAATGGACAAAAAATAATAATATACATAGTAGTCATAAGGCAGTTGCAAGGGTCTGAAATTTTGTGTTTTTTTATAGAGAAAAAGAGATAGTACTTGATCAGCTGAGAAAAATGGTTCCTTTGGTTTCTTCTCAAGTGTTCCGGTTTTTGAGACACACGCATGGAAAGTTGTGAAAAATTGTGTGCATAGTGACATCACTATGCAGAATTCCCATTTGAAACCGTGTATTTTGGGCTAAAATCTAATTTCCGGAACACTGGGACTTAATTAGAAACCAAAGGCATTTTTGTTCTCAGCTCAGTAAGTACTTTCATTTTCTTTATAAAAAACGCAACATTTCAGACCCTTGCAACTGCCCTATTATATAAAAAAAAAAAAACTAAAAATGAGCCTTTGAGAAGAAACTTTTCTACTCAATAGTAAGTAATTGTTAGAACTAACTTATAACTGAATTTTCTGACTGTTACGGCAAAACAAAGTTTTCTAAGGATTGGCAATTATCATATAGTCCAGGTAAAAATAATGGGTCTATTTCCAAAATAACTTTTTCATTATCAAATATCAATACAAGTTTTTTTTGGTGCATTTGAGTGAATTCATAGGAAAAACGAAGAGTAGCTTACGGCACATCGATATTGCGGTTTCCGGTCTTCTCCGGTTCTCGTGTCTAACAGAGCCATGTACTGTTGCCGATCTGGGCCTTCCCAATGTCCCAGGCAGTTAAACGTAATGTCTGAAAAAAAACGAGGAAGAAACATTTAAGTCTAACATCAAAACTAGTCAAAAGATCCAAGAAACTGACTTTTCCTTTCCTAGAAAATGATGATTTGAAGTTAAAATAGCTTAATTTCGTCATGATTCAAACTGTGTTTTCAAAAAGCTTCGATGATTTTTCCCGATGAGATGGTTGGTTAAATTCTTGCCCCCTTTGACATGGCTTTTGAGTAAACTGATCACCCGATCATAAGAAACATTTTCTTCCACTCCAATTGTAGATAGAGACTTCAAACTTTGAAGGAGACTCAACATTTCAAGATGAGTCATGTCAAACTTTTTTCACCAACTGAAAATATTGTTTAATTTTTTCCTTGTTTTACACATATTCCGGCCGTTTCCAAAAAAAGAGCTCATAAAATGATACGTGTTTCTAAAATTTTGCTGAGATCGTAAGGCTTACTTTTTCGGCGAAGCACACCCTGATGTTTTATGGACACTTTTAGCAGAGACGGCCTGAATTATTGAATTAATGGCAAAAAAAATAATTCAACGTTTTTCTTTATTGTAGTACGAGCAATGTAGAAGGATTAGAGGTCTCCCTTAAATTGAAACAGAAATCGAGAAAAGTGTTCCTAAAGACTCGGAAAATTTGATAAATCTGTAGAAAATTCGAAAAAAAAAAAAAAAAAAAAAAAAAAAAAAAAAAAAAAAAAAAGTGAATTATGAAAAAAAGACTGATTAGTCCTTTTAATGGAAAAGGCCTGAGTTATTGAATTAATGGCGAAAAATCATTCGACGTTCTTCTTCATAGTAGTACAAGCAATGTAGAAGGATTAGAGTCTCCCTTAAATTGAAACAGAAATCGAGAAAATTGTACTTAAAAACTGAAAAATTTTGGAAATCTGAAGAAAATTCGAAAGAAAAAAAAAAAGGCGAAGTAAGAAAAAGAACTGATAAGTCCACCCCCTTCAGTAAGTTTTGTTTCATTTTTCGGTTGAAACTTTCAAATGAGAGATGACTAACCATGGTTGTCGAAAGAACACCTCCTGAATCGAAGATTCAATTCAGAGCCAGTGGGACAGTTGTCGATTTCTGAGACTGCGATGCCACATTCAGTTTTATTTTCTGCTCCGTCATTTATGTTGTAGATGAACGTGAATTTGCCGTTGATTGGACAATAGTCTTTCCTTACTTCCAGTCCTCCAGCTTCCTTCGATTCTAAAAAAAAAGAAAAAAATAGGAAAAAATGAAAACAAGTTAAAAAAGCAGGACAATCCTGCTTGGAATATTAAAGGGGGTTCTGGGGGTCTCCCCCAGAATAATGAAGGGGAGTCTAGGAGGGAGGGGTCCCCCCAGAATAATTTTGATGTGAGAAAGTGTTCGTGGGGTATTTCCTACAGTTCATTATTTTCCTACCCATGCGTTTGGGTCTCCGCAGAGGAAAGTACTAGAAACACCGAAGAGTAGGCATGTATAGAATACCCATATGCATATGAATCGAGTTCCAAGACCCTAGGAGACTTGATTTGTCTTTGAAGAAAACCCTCGACTTGTCTGGTCTCCTTGTATTTATCCACTACATTCTGTTGCATCCACCTGAATCAAACCACCTTGTTTCGCGGTTGTATTGAAGGAGCACCGCGAGCCGTCGCACAGTTGCAGTGGAGCGAGTCAATAAGACAGGCCGGACAAGGCGTGAAGACTTTAAACGCGGATATCTTTGTTTATACGCATCGAAGAAGTTTAAAGATGGTTTCATTGGTTTTATTATAAAATTTCCGTCAAGAATCACCCCTTACACTTTGTTTTCTGACGGTGAAAACATTCAAATTTGCATTTTTAATCCAAAATTCCATGTCCGACTCTTACCATTGAATCGCTCCACTGTGCGTCGTCGAAGAGGCAGGCAGGACGCAAAATAGCGGCGCACGATGGTCTGAGATCGGAAAAAAGTGGCAAAAAATCAGTGACAAAAAAATCATCCTTCAAGACCTTTCTCACGTGATTTAAAGCTTATCAGGGACATTTCAGGGTTTAAAGGACAAGTTAACAGTGTTTTCTGTGATTAAAATTGGCCAGGAACGTTCATAAATGATAAATTTATGAGAAATGAACTATCTGATTCTTGGCCACTTTTCGACGATCCCGCAGACCTTAGTTCGGCGCTATCCCCAAGCCCAGGTTATAGAGGGATGCTCGTGAAAGCAGGAGAAGATTACGTCGGAACAGAACAGAACGGGAAGGGAATACTGATCACTAATCAAGAATCAGTTCCAAGGGAGAGAGAGAGAGAGAGAGAGAGAGAGAGAGAGAGAGAGAGAGAGAGAGAGAGAGAGAGAGAGAGAGAGAGAGAGAGAGAGAGAGAGAGAGAGAGAGAGAGAGAGAGAGAGAGAGAGAGAGAGAGAGAGAGAGAGAGAGAGAGAGAGAGAGAGAGAGAGAGAGAGAGAGAGACATAGGTCGCCGCCTGACTGTAAATTCTTTTTTATGGCTCAGTGAACACCGCTCCTCCAAAAGTGAGACAGAGGGCAGAGGAAATCTCGGACGACCGAAAACGAAGGAAGGGCCGGGCGGGGGTCGTGGGGGTCGTGGGGGACAGAGAAAAACTTTGACGCGCATGATTCTTTTCCTTCTCTCGAATTTCTGACGCGCCTTCACAAACGCGGCGGCGCGGCGGCATGGCACCGCGAGTACTCGAGTACTGTCTCACAATCAGAATGATGCGAACGGAACGCGCGCAGCAGGTTGGACAGTGATCTTAGGAAAAATTTCCGTAAGTCAATGATTCCCTTCAAGGGTCACGATGAGTTTGAACCGATATGAGTGTTTGAAAATTTCAGTTCCGCTTTTTAGAAACAGCTTCACAGTGGATCAGTGGCGCACCTAGAACTTTAGTTTGGTGGGGGTTTCACCGCAAATTTTCCATTTTCTGAGGCCTTGGGGGGGGGGGGGGGGGGGTTGAAAGAAATTTTAGCCGAAGATGACCTTTTTAGGGCAAAATCTTGATGCTTAGGGGGGGGGGGGTTTCCGACCCTAAAACCACCCCCTTCGGTGTGCCACTGCAGTGGATGAGTCCAAGGAGAAGAACGATATAAATGTCACAGAAACCATTTTGTTTTGAAGCGGAAGGAATAGGGGAAATGAAATTTAAAGGTTATTCTTTCTCATAAGAATCAATGTATTTCCATAAACCAAACTTGATTGTCTTGCGCTTCAGTAGATCGCTATTCAATTTGTACTTTTGTATTTCGTAAGATGACCACGAACAATTTAATTTTGATTTTTTTTCCGTACGACCCTCGATTCTCGTGAAAATCGACTACAACGCAAGCCAGATGGACTCACAAGGGAAGGCTCAGAAGTCGCCGCCTCCGATTTTGAAAACAATTGCACAAAACTGTAGCTAAAGTAAAACTATTAGACCCGTGTTTCTTACTTTTTGCCAATGGGCCTTCCTAAAGCGTCAGGAATTTTTTGAAAGTTGCCGAAATTCACGTTAAAAACTCGAGCAGAGAACGTTCCGGATATTTAAGCGAATTTCGGTAACTTTCAAAAAATTCCTGACGCTTTAGGAAGGCCCATTGGCAAAAAGTGAGAAACACGGGTCCGATAGTTTTACTTTAGCTACATTTTCGTGCAATCGTTTTCAAAATCGGAGGCGGCGATTTCTGAGCCTCCCCTTGTCAGTAAAAGTGAGTGGTCGCCTTACTCTAATTGTAGCAACCGGTAAAAGGACAATGCGGTGTTCGACCTTTATTATCAACACAAACAATAAATTATTCTAACTCAATCTGAATTTCAACTAAATCGGTACGTGGTCGCGGTTACACGAAATACCTATAACATCCATGTTCCAGTTCTAAGAGGGGTCTGTCGTCCATGAGTCCGGCTCAGGGCTGCCGTTTTGCGTATAATCAATGCTATTTTTCTATTCACCAATGATTCCACCGGTTGAGAAAAGATTACACAGTTCAGTTCAGTGTATGACTGTAATGCACGAAAATACTCTGATCTGTAATCTTTCCTTAATCGGTGGAAACTCCGTTGATTAATTAAAATATCCGCAAGTTTTTTAAAGTCATCGACGACTCCACCGGTTGAGAAAAGATTACAGATGCGAGTTTTTTAGTTTATTACAGTCATGCTCTGAATTGAACTGTGTAATCTTTTCTCAACCGGTGGAATCATCGGTGAATTGAAAAATAGCATTGATTATACACAAAACGGCAGCCCTGGTCCGGCTCCAACCTCACTTTGCAGTGCATGAAAGGATTAAAAGAGCCGACACATGGCCGTTTCATGTTTCATATTTCACAATCTCGTCACCCCTCCCCCCGTCCAACCTCCACGGGGGCCCCCCTCGAACCCCAGACACCGTAAATATTCTCCTCTATGTGCACCCTTCACCCCTTTCTCGCAGTTTCTTAATTTTCGCAATTTATTTTTCATTCCGTTGAACCGCCAGCGCCACAGTCGTGGTTGTTGGACTCGTTCATTTTTTTCTCTTTTGTTTTAATTTGCCTTCTTTCTTTGTTTCTTTTGTTCTCACTGTCTAGCCTATATCGAAATTTATTAGTGGTTTTATCGTTTTTGTTTCCGTTGGTCGGTGTTCTGACTTGGTTCACAAGCGCAGCATGAACGAGTGCGCAAGTCTACCTGCGCAACTCATCCCCCCTTTTGTTTGTTGGGCGGATTGGGGTTGGGGTTGGGAGGGGGTCAGGGGGCTGGGTAGTCTTTGTGGTAATGGGGCTCTTGCAAAACTTTGCTACAGGTGATTTAAAAGTTGATTCTTGCATAAAAATCTAAAAAAAAATATGAAGATTAGAACACTAAAAAATCACGGAATTCACTCTCAGAATCGGGCTTAACAGCGGAGAGACGCAGGTAGTATTATCGGAGATTCAAATCTAATTTGAGACATATCTCTAAATTTCTGTAGAGAAAGTGACAAATTAGACAGGAATCTCCCATATGATACCTGCGTTAAACCGCCATTAGGATGTTGCCGTAATGACAGTTTTGTGAGCCTATTACTAAATGCTAGAATTTTCTTGAGTGATTTTCCTGATTTTTGCTGGTTTTCACATCAGATTGGACTATTCATATGCTCACAGCAAAAGTTTGCGAGAACCCCATTCTTGGTATGGACATTGAACAATTTGATGTCTCTAGTTGGGCTATTTCGAGATTTTGATGTGAATGAATCTAAAAATCATTTTTTTATTAAAAGTTCCTACCTTGACCGCTAACTTAACTTTAACTATGGCAGTAACTAATTGTAAATTATGGTACAAAATACGCATTTCTTTATTTTTAGACTAAAGTGTTGCTCATCCTCTGTAAACGGGTTGATCGGTTTGAACGGTTTATCCTCTTTCCAGCTAACGGTTTAAAGAACAATGATCACTTTATAAAAAGTGTCAGTAACTTTCACGTTGTCAGTTGTTACGAGTTGCGGGGGGGGGGGGGGGGGGGGGGGCAAGGTCGACGAGTTATTTTAGAGCATGCAAATTCTGTTGTAGGAAGGTGGGGGGGGGGGGGGGGGGGGGAGAGAATGCCTCCAGCTCAACCTGCGGGGTTGAGCCCGAGTTTCACAGTTCCGATTTTGACTGATCCCTGCGTACTATGGTTTGAGATCTTCAAAAAGTGGCAAAAAATCAAACAGTAAATTTCTCATAGATTTATCAGTTATAAAGTTTCAAGATAAATTTTAATCACAGAGAACACACTACACAAGTATTTCCTTTTCATATCTTTTGCATCTGAGGCTCTTTCACTCATGCATGTCGACTCATGACTCTTATACAAAACATGGGCAAAAAGGTGATGTCACCAAAACCCCCCGTGCGACCCCTCTATCGATTCAGCTTGGCGAATGGAGACGATCGCCCTCAAGGGTTTTCATATCTTTTGCATCTGAGGCTCTTTTTCTCATGCATGTCGACTCATGACTCTTATACAAAACATGGGCAAAAAGGTGATGTCACCAAAACCCCCCTTGCGACCCCTCTATCGATTCAGCTTGCCGAATGGAGACGATCGCCCTCAAGGGTTTTCATATCTTTTGCATCTGAGGCTCTTTCACTCATGCATGTCGACTCATGACTCTTATACAAAACATGGGCTAAAAGGTGATGTCACCAAAACCCCCTTTGCGACCCCTCTATCGATTCAGCTTGGCGTATGGAGTCGATCGCCCTCAAGGGTTTTCATATCTTTTGCATCTGAGGCTCTTTTTCTCATGCATGTCGACTCATGACTCTTATACAAAACATGGGCAAAAAGGTGATGTCACCAAAACCCCTCTTGCGACCCCTCTTTCGATTCAGCTTGGCGAATGGAGTCGATCGCCCTCAAGGGTTTTCATATCTTTTGCATCTGAGGCTTTTTCACTCATGCATGTCGACTCATGACTCTTATACAAAACATGGGCAAAAAGGTGATGTCACCAAAACCCCCCTTGCGACCCCTCTATCGATTCAGCTTGGCGAATGGAGTCGATCGCCCTCAAGGGTTTTCATATCTTTTGCATCTGAGGCTTTTTCACTCATGCATGTCGACTCATGACTCTTATACAAAACATGGGCAAAAAGGTGATGTCACCAAAACCCCCCTTGCGACCCCTCTATCGATTCAGCTTGGCGAATGGAGTCGATCGCCCTCAAGGGTTTTCATATCTTTTTTATCTGAGGCTTTTTCACTCATGCATGTCGACTTATGACTCTTATACAAAACATGGGCAAAAAGGTGATGTCACCAAAACCCCCCTTGCGACCCCTCTATCGATTCAGCTTGGCGAATGGAGTCGATCGCCCTCAAGGGTTTTCATATCTTTTGCATCTGAGGCTCTTTTTCTCATGCATGTCGACTCATGACTCTTATACAAAACATGGGCAAAAAGGTGATGTCACCAAAACCCCCCGTGCGACCCCTCTATCGATTCAGCTTGGCGAATGGAGACGATCGACCTCAAGGGTTTTCATATCTTTTGCATCTGAGGCTCTTTTTCTCATGCATGTCAACTCATGACTCTTATACAAAACATGGGCAAAAAGGTGATGTCACCAAAACCCCTCTTGCGACCCCTCTTTCGATTCAGCTTGGCGAATGGAGTCGATCGCCCTCAAGGGTTTTCATATCTTTTGCATCTGAGGCTTTTTCACTCATGCATGTCGACTCATGACTCTTATACAAAACATGGGCAAAAAGGTGATGTCACCAAAACCCCCCTTGCGACCCCTCTATCGATTCAGCTTGGCGAATGGAGTCGATCGCCCTCAAGGGTTTTCATATCTTTTGCATCTGAGGCTTTTGCACTCATGCATGTCGACTCATGACTCTTATACAAAACATGGGCAAAAAGGTGATGTCATCAAAACCCCCCTTGCGACCCCTCTATCGATTCAGCTTGGCGAATGGAGTCGATCGCCCTCAAGGGTTTTCATATCTTTTGCATCTGAGGCTTTTTCACTCATGCATGTCGACTCATGACTCTTATACAAAACATGGGCAAAAAGGTGATGTCACCAAAACCCCCCTTGCGACCCCTCTATACATTCATCTTGGCGAATGGAGTCGATCGCCCCTAGGGGTTTTCATTTAGACCTAAAAATGTCACTGGAACGTTTTAATCTAACCTTGGAACCAAGAAAACTATGAGTTTTTCCGACTTTTTTTTTCACTGAATTTTTGCCACTTTTTTCGATCTCAGAACACAGAGCTGCTTGAGATTTAGCGTTTTCCATATCGATGAAGAATTCCCACCGAAGAACGTAAAATTCATTTATACTTACTATAAAGAATGATTTGTTTGGCCGGAGGCCCGATGTTCAGCCTATGATCGGGACAAGTGTCTTGCGCCGCTTGGAGAGTCGTGTAGCATTTGTCCAAGCTCTCCGTCTCTACTTGAAGCACATTCCTCGAGAGGAGCTTCAGATGAAAGCACCTGATACAGCTACCACCGCTGAAACTGAAACAAAATTTCACAAACGATTAGTAATCATTACACTTATTCTAGAGAGTACGGGTTTTAGTCCACTGTAAACATTGGCTTCTCAATCCTTTTACTATCAAGTTACGGAGAAAAAACAATGTTCACTCGCTTAAAAATTACGTGGGTAGTTAAATATTCCTACACTGCGGAGCTAATTTTGCATACACAATTAGTTGAAGGCGCTCGAGAAAAAGAACGATATTTTTTTCAAACATTAACGATTTGGAGTCGCTATGGGGCTGCTTGGAGTCCCTGTATATGAAAGAGCCTCGCCATACGAGGTTCCATCTCTGATTGGCTGTTGAAAACTGAAGAAGAAGAAGGGGTCTGTAAAGCCTGGAGGCGCGCCTCTTGTTTACACTTTCATGAAACCATCTTCCCCGCTGTCCAGCTTTGAGGAAACTTTCGGCATTTTTAGCTTCCACTGATGAAATATTCTCTCGAAATTGAAATAAACACGTTCAGAACAGAATAAACTTTACGTATTACTCTTCAATAAGTAGATTAAAACAGGTAGTGAAGCCAACAGGAATTGAAGATTAGGTTGACCAAACAAAGATTACTTACACACGTATACAATACATGTATAAGTAACCTTTGGCGGGAAAATCGTTGGATGAAAATGAAAACAAGAGGCGCGCCTCCAGGCTCCTCAAACCCCTTCTTCTTCTTCTTCACTTCCGTTCACTTGTCTTGACCATACTTTATGATCTTGACTCTTTCATATACAGGGACACTCTAGGGAGTAGGACTACTCTTGCAAACTTTGGCTGTGAGCAATAGTCCATTCTAATTTTAAAACCAATGAGAATCACGAAAATCACACTAAAACAGTCTAAAATTCAATAATAAACGCACAAAACTGCTATAACGGCAAGTTGATCGTAATGACGGTTCAACGTAGGTATCATTTGGGAGACTAACGGTGGAATAACTCCTAGAATTTTTCAGTTTTAAAAAATAAACAACACTTGAGGAAGGAGGTTTAGTCAGAGGAAGGAATTATGTAGATGAACAAACATGCAAATGGGAATGTTATCAGTAAGCATAAGTATGACTTAATGAGAGACCCGTGTGTGTGTGCCGGTGCCGTCATGTTCAGCGCGGCGGTATCCGTTCGGATTGAAGGAGGTCCACTCCAAATCTCAAAAGGTAAACTTTCTTTCACATCCCTCTTTGCCGCCAAGCGAGTCACAATCACAAGTCGCTGATATTGCCACCGCCTTTTACAACGTCCTGTCTTATATAGTAGAGTGGGCCGAAATCCGTTTTTTTCTGAATTTCGAAACGTAATAGCGCGGAAAAGACGGTACTAGTGATCAGAAACAAGAAAATAACAAGTTTTTTGAATTTGGTCAATGCCTGACCATCGCGCAATGAGCTTGAAATTTCGATATTTCGGCCAAAATTGACGATTTTTGACGAAAATCGCTAGTTTTCAGATCCTTTAAATATGGATTCAAACCGTTCAAATATGACAAATAATGGCTCAACATAGCTCCAAATCGATCTTAGATGTGTTTTGAATGCCTGAGAGCCCCCAAATGTGATGGGGGGAGGTCCCAATTGGAGGGGACAAAACGTCTATTTTGATGCGTTTCGAGGATCGGTTAGCTAAAGGTCCGTGCCTCAAGGAAAGCGACTAAAATGAATGTTTTTTTATGACGAATGTTTGATTTTGCAGCTCTTGGCTCGTTTGACCGTAGAAAAATATGCTAGATGGATAAAACGACTCACAGCAAAAAGGTGGCTGCAAATACCAGCTCCACCGGCCACTCAACCCAACCAACCATGCGACTACTTTTTGAGTAGCTTCGGTGGCTAGCTTAACGCAGTGCTCAACTGATTGGGTGACGTGACACGGGAAACTCAAGACATCTCACTCCAGAATAGCCTCTGAGTCCTTAAGTTTTCAAGTGAATTCAGTACGAACCTTTCTTAAGGTGACTCCATGTCACGTGACCAAGGTGATCGATTTGTCAATCGATTAGTTATCAATCGCCGGATTTTATGGAGTTTTATTTTGTAAAGCGAGGATCGTCGGCACCTGTCATCGGTAGATCTGACAAGGATATTTGCAATTTTTGGATGCTCGAATTCTCAAAATAAGGACGAAATTATGAAAATTCGCACAATCGCTGTGCTCGATCTCTCGTCGCACTACGATAATGAGAAGTCCCATAATTAATCTACCTACAGGTGCTGACGATTCTCTTTTTACACAAGAACTCCATAAAACCTGGTAAATGACCATCAATTGATCGACTAATCGACCATCTTGGTCATGTGACACGAAATCACCTTAAAATTGGTGGGGAAAAGATCTTTTTTGTTCCCAATAAATAATCTGCGTGTCGTCAGTAGCGTTAAAATTCAATTTAGGGACATTAAATTACCGAATATTGTTTTTTTTTCTGAATAAAAATGCTCCCTCGCATGTAAAATTCTTTCGAGTGCAATGGACCTTATTTCTGCTCCCTAATCAAAGGGCACTGCATGACAGTAGCAAATTTTCCGAGTGGGCAAAAAATGAAGTCTTTTGTAAACCAGGGATAACGACGACAAGTAAATCACTTCGTAAATACTTTATTGTACTTCGTTTTGCGTTGAACAGATGTCTTGGTCCGTCGATGTTCAAGCAGTTTTGTTTCTGCAAACCACTGTGGAATAAAAGATTTTATGTGCAACAGGAGCATTCTCATTCTAGAGAATAACAATGTTCGGAAATTCACCGTCCCTAAATTAAATTTTAACGCTACTGACTACACACAGCTGATCAATAGGGAACGTAAAAATATATTTTCTCTTTCAATTTCAAGGAAAGATGGTACTGAATTTATCTGCCAACTTAATAACTATCAGGCTATCCCATCAGAGTTGGATGTCTTGAGTTTCCCGTGGCCCACCCCTATCAGTTGAGCGCTGCGTAAAGCTAGTTACACCAACGCCGCCCAAAAAGAAGTCCCGGCTTTAAAAACAGAGACGGTTTAGTTCGGGATACCTTGAAATCTAGAGATGAGATGCCTGTTTTTAATAATAAACCTCTATATTCTTTTAAAAAAAAAGTGTTAGTTATTTGGCTGTCCTATTGGTTTTTATGAAATTTAACATCATTAATAAAAGCTGGGTTTGTCTCTGGCACCACAGCCGTAGCCAGGGTATTGCCTTTCTCCCTCCTAGCCCATTTGAATGCATCTCTTAGAAAGGGATGGTTATATAGCTGGTGGAGACCGTATTTTCAGCCACCTTCTCGCGGTGAGCTCTGAGTCGTTTTATCCATCTAGCATATTTTTCTACGGTCAAACGAGCCAAGAGCTGCAAAATCAAACATTCGTCATAAAAAAACATTCATTTTAGTCGCTTTCCTTGAGGCACGGACCTTTAGCTAACCGATCTTCGAAACGCATCAAAATAGACGTTTTGTCCCCTCCAATTGGGACCTCCTCCCATCACATTTGGGGGCTCTTAAGCATTCAAACTACATCTAAGGTCGATTTGGAGCTATGTTGAGCCATTATTTGTCATATTTGAACGGTTTGAATCCATACTTAAAGGATCTGAAAACTAGCGATTTTCGTAGAAAATCGTCAATTTTGGCCAAAATATCGAAATTTCAAGCTCATTGCGCGATGGTCAGGCATTGACCAAATTCAAAAAACTTGTTATTTTCTTGTTTCTGATCACTAGTACCGTCTTTTCCGCGCTATTACGTTTCCAGATTCAGAAAAAATCGGATTTCGGCCCACTCTATTATATAGATAAGATTTGTACACAGAGTAGAGCGACATATGGAGTCTGAACGAATGTGGGTGCTGAGGTAAACAACGACAAAAAAGGGGGGAAATAAAAGATATCGGCTTCCAAGGATGCCAAATTGCGATACAAAACGAAGAGTCCCTTAGAGTTATGCTCGCGTCGAGTTCTGCCCGAAGGGAGGGGGGGGGCTGACAACAATATCGCGGCAAAAGACTTATAACAGGCATACCAAACATTGCTAAAGCATAGCATAGAAATAGTTTGGGGGGGGAGGAGAGTGCAAGAAAGTGAAGAGTCTTTAAGTCGAGTTGACCAACGCGACCTTTCAAACCCAAAGAAACCAATCCAGAAAACCCTTTTCTCTTCCTACGCCCATTTGAAAACATAGGTTAGGAAAGAATACAAGTTTTTGCTCCCCCCCCCCCCATAATTTTCAGACACATGCGTTCAGATGAGAAATGCGAGAGAACGGTCAATTCTAAGATTCACCTCTGGCAGCCTAGATGGATCCGCATAGCCGTAGTCGGGATATTGTCTTCATCTCTCTTATACCTCATTTAAACTCATGTGTTAGAAAAGGATGGATACAGGGGCTGTCACGTGACTTCAGCCCCCTTTTCTATCCTTTTCTAACACACGCAGTCAAACGGGCTAAGAGACAGATAGACAAGATCCTGGCTACGGGTATTATATGTGGATCCGTCATCAGAATTGCAATAATCAAATCCTCTATATTTAGGGGTGAAAGTAAAATCACAAAACCCGCCCACCAAATAATCAGACGAGCTCATTCATGAGAAAGTGAACGTAAATCGTAATCCACCAATTGTACTATCTCACGTGGATTGGGATGGTGTTTAATTCCTCAGTCTTTTTTTTCTGTGTTCTTTGTAGTGAGTGCTGGGAGGGCAGGGGAGGGCAGACAGGGGCTAAAAGGGCTCTATATTGTGTTGATGTGTCAGACCAGCCTAAAAACATGAATTGCGAACAGCTTCGGTGAATACTTTTGCTGGGCACCTAATTGTTTCGTCGTCACTGAAAAAGCAGGTGGAAAAAGGGGGAGTTTCGTTTTTGATTGCGATCCGTGAGAATTCCTCCTCCTCTCTCTCTCTCTCTCTCTCTCTCTCTCTCTCTCTCCTCTCTCTCTCTCTCTCTCTCTCTCTCTCTCTCTCTCTCTCTCTCTCTCTCTCTCTCTCTCCTCCTCCACCAGCCCTTACTTATTCGCACTCATTTTCAGTTTCTTCTCATAGAGCAGTAGTACCAGCTTATAGTTGCATTTATAATGTGAAGCGCCAAGGGAGAAGAGCCCTTATCTTCACCGGGACATGAGTTGATATTTTGCTAATATAATATTGTAAACAAGATGTTATACGTGTCATTTTTGATTGCCATTAACAACAGCCAAAACGATGACAAATTGACCATGTTAAGATGACATTTTGAGGTTTGGCAATAAGTAAAGTGTATGATCATTTTTTAAGAGATCGAGAAAAACGTGTTTAGAGTTTCAGCAATTTATCGATATTGGAAATTCAGATTGATTAAATCTTACTAAAAACTCAACAACTGTTATAATTGATGCTGAATTCGATTTTTACATCCATTTCGATTCAAGACAAAAGAAGAAGAAGAGAAAGAAAATACAATTTTCGACCGAGTTTGAGAAAAATCAGCCTCCTGAACAAACGACGACTTTCTCTGAATTTATTTTTGAAGTAGGAAAGTGTCGTATTGCCTTAACTGCCTGTTTGAGCGTTTGCAGGGATGCCTTTTAATCATACAGTGTCCGAATCAGAGACAATATATGAGAGAGACCACGCACTATCTATCTCGTTCATGTTTGAGCGCGGTGGCAACTATTTTTTTTTTCGGGATCTCAGTCTCAACAGAACACCGCAAACATGGTCCATGCGTTGACTGATGAGCAAAGTTGTTGAGGGTTTCGTCTAATGAAACCGAGGCACCGAAATTGCATCAGTCAACGTATGGACCATGTTGGGTGTTGCTGTTGCTCATACTCCCTGAGTTATTCCTGTTGAGCTCCGGAAAAAAAGTCAGCCACTGCGAGCACGGCTAGAACGTGGTCTCTATCATAAATTGTCTCTGATCCAGATAAACTTATGTTCCGATGCACTGTCCGAAGGTCGGGTCACCGCACCGATGAGCGCGGTGCTTGTTGACTGATGCTTGCGAGAAGCCCGGGAGGCATCACATAAGCAAGTCTGCGATTGATGCTATGTTATGTTATGGGAGATGACTCAATCCGCGGCCAATTGATAATTGATTGCCGTGCATATTTAAACGCTGACTTCTCGGTCCTCATTGCTGACTCCTCGCTGACTCGCTGATTCTCTGGCTCTTTGACGAGACGATAATAAACCATCGGAGAGTCAGAGGACGAGTAGAGGCAGGCGCAGAGCACGGTGGTCGGATTAAATCGGATTAAGTCGGATCGATTGGATCAAATCGGATCCGGTCGCGATCACTTTGCAATTATGCCGGGACCGGATCGGAGGATTGGAGGACTAGGGCGGCCATGGGGCGCGGGGCCCGGGCGAGCGTCCGCCAATCCGTCATCGGCAAATCCATTGCCGCTCATACGAAGAATTGCGGAACGCTGCAGGGCAGGGTACTTTAGAGAAGTATATTTAAAAGGTATAACTTATAAGCGCAGAATACTATACTGAAGAAAAAGCGATAGTCATAGAATACCAGATTCTAGTCGTAGTACCCAGTGGCGTAACTATAGGCCCCGCTGACTCTGCCGGGCTGGGGGGGGGGGCGCAAAAATGTTGAGAAGAGAAATAGGAGAAAAGGAAACATCGGTTATCGGCCCTCGCTATTTTATCGATATAGAGAATGGAGTCGCAAAAAACCTGGATTTAAGTAATCTTATTCGAGGAGTTCGCAAATGCAAAATCAATAAAACAGCAGTTTGGACCGCTATGTGTGCGTAAGTACTATCGACGAATCAAAGATGGTCACGATATTTTCACGAGATAGTAAGTTTCGCCTTCAAGGTTTCGGTTCGGTTACTTTTCATACTCCTCACACTTTGCAGGCGAGAGGCCAGTGCGGTTGAGGCGCCAAATCCGTTGCAGATCAGTCCCGCAGCACTCATACATACATAACATACATTTTTTAATGGAGAAAAGAGAGAGATGAAGAAACTCTCGGTGCGCTACTGTATCCCTTACATAGGTCCAAACATTGGCATGCTTCTGCTAATCTTTCTTTTTCAGTGTACAATCAGAATATAGAAACGACAGTTTCTTTTGAAGCACTATTGTCTAGTTCGCCATCTTGAGAAGTTCCAAAACATCCCCAATCGGAAGAAAGTTGGCAAACACCCATTTGATTGTAAATTAATAAAGTGACCGCGGAACCCGCTTACTCTATTAAATATGCGTTATAGATCTGGTAACTGTTTATCTCAATTTTTTTTAAAAAAAAATTATAATTTCAACGTTTTTTGTCCATAGCTCTCCGGTAGATGGCGCGCTCAATCTCGAGTCGCAATAGGATGCACGGCGCGGCGGAGCTAACAGCAGCCCTTCTCTCGCAGGCGTAAAAGCGTGATCCATCCTACTGAAACGATTGTTTTTTTTTTTTTTTTTTCAATTTTTTTTTTGTTCCTTGTTGACTATTTTCCCTGTCCCCATTGTCTTGTCCCACTGATCCGGACCGGACAGGAGACAAGAACGAAGGAATGCGATGCTCGACGGACCATTTATAGAGATAGAAGGAAAATTGACTTTTAAATAAGTTGCCGCGGTGGCCGACAAGATGCTATTGCGCGTGCGCGCCGCCGCGCCGACGCACTATGGTTTGGAATCGGCAGAAAATGGCCAAGTTGCGATTACCATGAATATTTTTTTTTTCCATTTAAAGAACGTATCTTCTTGTGGTGACAAAATATGGAGCTAAACGCTGAGGATCCACTTTAAGTGTTTTCTGTCATTAAAATTGGTCTAGAAAGTTTATAACTAATAAATTGGTAGGAAATTTACTTTCTGATTTTTGGCCACTTTTTGACGATCTCAGACCATAGTGCGCCGCTCGTGGCTTCGAAGAGCGCGCATGCGCAGACTTGAATATTGCAATTTTAAATTGATGGGGAACGTGACCAACCCCTCCACTCTCTTCCTCCCTCTATTTCCAGATGGAGGGTAGTACATACCAAACATACCTGACAGGGGTACCCAAAAAATGGTTGACAGAAAATTGATTTTCAAGAGACCACGTATTAGCTATCTTGCCCTTGTAAAAATTGCGTAGCAATTTTGTACTCGCTCAAATGGATTTGATCAAAAACTGCAGAATGGGGGCTCTTGCGAACTTTTGCTACACGGGATGTTTCACTCGTGGACAGTTTTAACGATTGGTTGATCGATTAAGTAAATGATCGGCCCCAAGAACCTGATAGTACAACATGCACTTTCTTAATAAAGATGAGAGGCATGTCGGCGTGTAAAAACCTGTTAGAAGTTGAAATTTTAACAGAAATGTGCCTCGCGGTGCTTTCAGTCATAAAAGTGAGCTGAAAATTATGATATACGTGCCGCTTTGGTCCCACCGCGAGGAGAGAGGTCTGTGGTCTCAATCTGCGCTTGGATATGCGGGAGGCGCTGAGCTGCACCGTTTCATGAGTTGGAGTGTCAAATTCCCTGGCTCAAAACTTTGTTGAAAGAGAGATAGAAAAAGAAAAAGTTTGAGAAGTGGAGTTGTACATTTATGACAGGCATGCGCACAACGCAGCGCACATTATGCCACGTCTGTCTATATTCTAACCTTTCATGCGCCGCCTTCCTACCAGCACAGTGGGCTAATAAAACAAAGATCTTCTCGGACACGAGAACATCCGAATGGAAAAAATGGCAAACGTCACAAAAATCAAAACTATTCGCTCACCTGATGGGTAGTTTTATTAAAACCCTGTGTTTAGATAGCCACTTTAAAACACTTGAACTTTCGTTTAAACCCAATTTCCACTGAATTAATGACTTTTTAATTTAACCCTTAACAACCTAAATTACGTCATTTAAAAAAAAAAAAAAAAAAAAAAATCATCACTAGCTCCTAATTGAGTGACCCACTGACCCCCTAATCAAAACAAAAAACAAAAAATCTTTCTCATCTAGAATGCCCCGAAAAAGCTGATTCCAAATGGCATCGATAGACGATAGATCAACATGATTTTGTCAATCTAATTTATATACCCCAAAAAGTGAAAACTACCCTCTACTGTGACCGCATATGCGGTCACGCTAGTCTGTTACGGGTTTTAAGGTTAAATAAAATGACGCTAAAAAACCAGAGTCAGGTCGTCCAATCTATATGCTGCCACATTTTGCAATAGGACTCATATCATAGCAATTAAGTCTCTCTATTGGAATAGCTCAGAGCTGCCGTTTTGCGTACGATCAATGGTACTTTTCAATGCACCGATGATTGCACCGGTTGAAAAAATATTACATAATTCAGCTCGGTGTATGACTGTACTGCACGAAAATACTTCTCTGATCTGTAATCTTTTCTCAATCGGTACAATCGCCGTTTAATTATTAAACATCCGGAAGTTTTTGAAAGCTATCGACGACTTCGGTTGAGAGAATATTTCAGATTAGCGTTTTTTCGTGCAGTATACAGTCATACACTGAACTGAAATGTGTAATCTTTTCTCAACCGGTGGAATCATCGGTAAGTTAAAAAAATGTTTTGACCCAGTGTGCGACAGTCAGTGCCGCGACCATCAGCGAGGCAGCGACCGCGCGTCTCTCAGAAAAGAATCAATCTTCATTTGTCAGCGTGTTTTCCTCTCTCTACGCAAGGTGCATACCGCATACGACAAACGCTTAAGCGCATACCGCTGATTGAAATGAGGAGTCAACGTCAGCGCGTCAGTCGTCACAACATATCCCAGAATGCATCGCTGCGTCGAACGAGCTGAGACGCTGATTGCGTGAGACTGAGACGAGACTTGAGTTCATGCGGGGTCAAATAGGGGGAAAAGGGAATCTCTAATAGCTAGAAAATTAGCTGACCTTTTATTAAGATGGATGCACATGAATACCGCGGTATGTTTTCGAAACGTTTTAAAAATGTTCCGGTGATATAAAGGCTTGTTTAGAAAATGTTTCATGAAGACGAATGACACAGGGAAAAAAACGGAAAAAAAAACCACTTTGGTAGCGCTGACAAAACCTTTGGTAGGAAGTTGACCCAGCAAAAGACTTTTAGTTGAGCTGAATAAATATTTGGTTCACGCAGCAAAATCTAAGTTAGGCGTACGGCACCTTTGGTGAGCTCTACTAAAATCTTTTTCCGGGTCATTTTTTCTACCAAAGCGTTTTTTTCTTATGGATATTTTTTTTCTATGAAGACGATTCAAAAACGTTTAATGGGAATTTAGCTAACTTTTTCTACAATCGATTGAATTTACAGTTAACTCTAGCGTACCGGAAGATGTTCTATGTTTTGTCCTTGTCTTACTTACGGTCTCTTATGGGAGTATCACCTCCATGACACTCAATCATCCTAACCTCTCTTCGTATCGAAGCTTGTTCGAGATATAACACATGGTGTGATGGTGCCGATGAGCCTATATCCTAGAATTTTGTGCCCATAAGAAACTGTGAGTGTGACAAGGACAAAACATAGGACTTTCTTCGATATAACTGTGAATCTACATTAATGCGCGATGTTTCAAAAATTTTGTTGTAGCGTGCTCTTATTTTAAGGAACGTGGAATCCAATGGTGTAATAAAATCTGAGAGAACTTGTTGTTTACTAGCACGAATTTGTATTTGAAAATTTGGATCGTGTTTCTTATGGGAAACCCCACGAGAGCGAGTGAGATGGAGCATTTGTTTGAAACCAATTTTTTTTCGTGACGTCACACTAAACAAGTCTATAGAACTTGATACCGAAACGGTCTCGACTCATCATTGTTTGATGGATCGAGCGTCAGAATCAGACGTGCGCGCGCGTGCACGCGGGTAGTGGATTCTCTCACGGTTCATCGACAACAACAAGAACATGAAACTCTTTGATGATGGGGGATCGCACCCTCGCCGCGAACTATTCCCAAGACGAAGTTTTTCCGAGAGAGCAAGGTAATTATGGAACATGCCACCACCGTCCAATGCACCATCCACCGCGCATGCGCAAAGCGCACCAGCCACAAACGAAACTCCAAACCGAAATTAGAGAGCTATTTGAGTGAGTGCCTCCATATTATCGTTGAAATATCAATTATGAAATGCTGCACTCCTCATGCATCAGTCGCTACGCTATGCTTGCCCGCCCCGCCCTCACCCGCCGGTCAGATTTTGAACGGAGGATTTCAAATGAGACGATTAAGCTGATTAAATGGATTTGAAATATCCTCATCGCACGATCATCGATCAATCGAAAACTTGCTAGACGGTGTTTTTCGGCCTCATCGCGCTTTCCTGATTCAATAATAATTAGGTTTCATGGCAGCGGCGACGCGAGTAATCTGGCAACGTTGCATTTCGTCATTGGGGCTCTTGCAAACTTTTGCTGTGAGCAAATGAATGGATCAATGTGATGTAAAAACCGACGAAACTCACGAAAATCACTCTGAGAAAGTGTAAAATTCTGTAATAAGCTCACATAACTGCTGTAAAGGCAAGTTTGCGATGGCGGCTCGACGCAGGGTATCATGGGAGATTCCTATCTATTATGTCACTTTCTCTACGGAAACACAGAGATAAGTCTTAATTGAAGGGGTGTCTCCACCTGCGAATTTAAAAGCGCGAATAAACTCTTGCAAACTGTTGCTGTGAGCAAATGAATGGATCAATGTGATGTAAAAACCGACGAAACTCACGAAAATCACTCTGAGAGAGTGTAAAATTCTGTAATAAGCTCACATAACTGCTGTAAAGATGATGGCGGCTCGACGCAGGGTATCATGGGAGATTCCTATCTATTATGTCACTTTCTCTACGGAAACACAGAGATAAGTCTTAATTGAAGGGGTGTCTCCACCTGCGAATTTAAAAGCGCGAATAAACTGATTGAGCCAATGAGCTTCTTCGTTGTCGATACATCGGACTCGACCTATCAACTTCAAGGCAGCTCATTGGCTCAATCAGTTTATTCGCGCTTTTAAATTCGCAGGTGGAGACACCCCTTCAGATAGGTATTTCTCATGATCCCTGCGTCTCTCTGCCATTCAGCCCGATTCCGAGAGTGAATTTTGTAATTTTTTAGTGTGCTGATCGTCATTTTTACAGGTGTTTATGCAAGAATCATCGCTTCAATCCCCTACAACAAAAGTTTGCAAGAGTCCTATTGAGTTGAAGCGTCGCTATGAGCTTATGAAATTACCTGATTGTATACTCTGTCACCCGATGACCAAACCCGGCCACTAAATAAGATACGATTTTATCCCATTCGAGCATGAGTATATTCCGACTAGATCTGTCTCACAGAAGTTCACTTTTTATGGGGAGGGGGCACTTAAAAACAATATATCTTCGAGCGCCTTCAATTGGGAAGGTAGGCAAAATGAAGACGGCGGAGCAGGAATATTTAACTATGCCCTGTTTCAATTTGTACTCGATCGAGCGTTGTTCTGTCTATCAGCAGAGTTTCGTTCTATTATCTTATCTAGGGTTTCGTAATCAGTAATCTTTGGATTCACGCAAACGAAGCAGCTCGCTTGAAATGATTAAACGCAGGGATATATAAATATATTTTTTTAATTTATTTGTTTTCATTTTTTCCTCGTTTTTCTTGCATGGGAGAATAACAACGGTGGTATAAGCACGCGCACGCCCAGTAGGCTCTACACCGTCGAGGAGGGGGAGGGGCTGTCACACGGGGGAGCCTCGGCAGTCGACAGTTTGCGTGCAGTTTGAATATACCAAGTGGTCTACTTATTATTAATAATGCGCATTCCTTCCTTCCTTTCGCTGGCTTCTGCCTGATCCTACGATCAAAGATCTTCTGCGCGAGTCCAAAGGAAGTGTCTGTTTAGTTATCCGGCGCTGAGAAATACTTGCGGGGTCGTTGGAATTTCCCTACTCGAGCAGGGTGCCTCGAAAGTACACCTGATAATACGCAGGTTAGAGTCCCTATATACTATGAGAGTTGCGACAAGACTCTCAAAATGAAGAAGAAGAAGCGGATCACTGGAGCCCCCAAGAGGCAAATTGCAAAAGGCAAATGGCCATTTGCCTCTGCGCAGTTGCCACTATTTCGCTATCTCTTATAGGTTAGGTTCAGATTCTCGACAATAACGGTCGTTATTGAAAGGATAATGTTCTCCAAAATAACATTCAAGCAGAGGAAAAATTCACAATAATTGCCGCGGTCACTGTTACTTCAAATGTGTAATGAAAGCGAGTTGGCGAAAAGTAAACAAACCCTCCGCCATTTGCATTTGCCTCTTGGAGCTTTCTTGACAGCCTAAATCTGAGAGCCAATCAGAAATGGATTCAGCAATGGGGAAACTCTCATAGTATATAGGGACTCTAACGCAGGTGACGCAGGTACTAGCAACCGCAAAAGTTTTGACTGTCAAGAACTGAGAGAGCAGAATATAGCTTTGATTGCTCGAAGATTCGGCACTTACCTCGAATATGGCTCTTGCAAACTTTTGCTATAGGCACAGAATAATACAATCAGAAGGGAAACTCCCATAAGAGCCAATGGAAACAAGATTTGGAATTTACTGGCACAAACTGGCAACTGTGCCTACTCACTTCTCAAGATGGCGGACATGCTTTTTCAGGCTATACAACCAATCACAACTCGGCCAGTTGCCGAAGATCTGCCGAAGATTGCCGAAGATACTCACTTTCGAACATGGCGGCCCGAAGTAAAGAATGTTTCAAAATGAATTAGAGTTTCCCTTCTGATTGTATTATTCTGTGCTATAGGGAGTTGAAGAATTGATTCTTGCATAAAAACCTGTAAAAATGACGATGAGTACTCTAAAAAATCACGAAATTCACTCTCAGAATCGGGCTTATAGACGGTTTTAGAGCGAAGTCAACGGTTAGCCAACAACCACAACAATGCACTCATCGGTCGCAATCGGTTGTGATAAAACTCGCGTAGCGTTCCAAACTATCTCACTCACTCTCCCGTGACCCCCATGTACATCCATCTCTTTCTAGTATCGAAATTCGTATACAGGGCCTTGTTCTACGACATATTATTATCGGAATCGCATAAAAATGCCTCGAGAAATTCATTTCTGCCATAAAATTTCACAAAATAAGTCTCTAAATATGATTTTTGAAATTAGAGTGAGATGGCAGTACATAGGGGTCACGTGAGAGCGAGAGAGACAAACTTGCTTTGTTTGGAACGCTCATCGCCGGCAGTCGCCATTACTAAAACCCTCTATTGGCGGAGAGACACAGGTATCATGGGAGATTCCTATCTCAATTGAGACATATCTCTGTGTTTCCGTAGAGAAAGTGACATAATAGACAGGAATCTCCCATGATACCTGCATTGACCAACCATTACAAACTTGCTGATATAGCAGTTATGTGAGTTTATTACTGAATTTTAGACTTTCTTGGTGTGATTTTCGTGATTTTTGCTGGTCTTTACATAAGGGTTGACTATTTATTTTCTTACAGCAAAAGTTTGCAAGAGCCCCATTCTTGACTGCCGATTCTTTTGCGTTTGATGTAGTACCCACATACCCACAAGCAGACACATAAAAGGCTTATGCGTCAACGATTCGACGCATCCTGCAACAAAACAACTTAAAAACAACCGCACTCTTTGCTTTCTTTTCTTTCGTTCTCTCAAAATCGAGAAAGGTACAGGTAACGTGTAATGCGGGTTGCTTCGAATCGTTGATGCAGAACTTACTGTGGACTGAACTGCTTGGTACGATTTAAGTACTGGACGGGTTTGTTTTGAGTCCTTATACGACGTCACAACGAATAAACTCTCAAAGACGGGTATAGAGAGTTCGCTTCAGAAGAATAGGCACATCTCTATACGATAATCTTTAACGAATTTTCAATTTTCATTCCTTCATATCAAAACGAAACTTGTCTGCGTACTTGAATTTTTGATTCGAAAGCTCTTCCCTCCATGTAAAGCCAACGCTGAATTAATCTCTAGTAATTTTTACCATGTGAAATGAGAAATGAGGTTGTGAAATTCCAAAGATTATCGGTGTAGGTGTGCTGACACGACACTTCTGAAACGACCCCTCTAGTTAGAGATAGTTAGAAGTGGAGGCCAAGTTCGACCGATTATCTTTGGAATTTTCCCAACGTTATTTCTCATAGAGCATGAAGGAAATGAATAAAATTAATTTGAGTCTTGTGTTTCCATTGGAGAGTACTTACTTTAAAATCAAAAAGTCGGAGTCTCCGGTAAGTTTTGTTTCGATTTAAAGGTAAAGCAAACAGAACTTTCATCCATTTGCATTTTGGGACTTCCGGAAATAGATTCCGACACGGCGCACTATGTGGTATTTGACCAAAAAAGCTGGCATAAACTCAAAAAAAAAAAAAGTCGCTATTGGGAAAAACTGTTGTGATATTCGGAATCTGCATAGATTTTTGCATTAGAAACTTGTATTTAGCGGGTCTAAACTAGATCGATTTAACTAGAATCCACCAGGGGAAAAATCAGTTTTACCACCATTAAATTTAGCCTCAGCACGAGACTATAATCAAAGTAAATAAAAAGTGTTTCAAATGAAGTCAGAACAAAATTTTTGTACATGGATCGTCTTCCTGAAGGTATTTACAATCAGTTTATGCCTATTTTATCCAATTTTAATTTGAATTTGATATTTTTTTGCTATTTCAAAGTTTTTAGCTAAAAACGTAAATTTTCCGATTTTCAAGAGAACTTAAGTTCAATTATCCTGCCACATCCCGCAGGTATATATATGAGAAATGATAGTCCTTAGTGCGTACTAATAGGCCTTGAAGTCAGAAGTTGCGGAAAAATGCGGCTTTTCCGGGAAAATTAGTTCGAATTTTGCGTTTTTGCACGAAATTCTCGTTTTTACGTGTTGTAAGGGCTACATCGCTACAAGAGTGAAATTTGGCAACACCGTCCAAATGACTTGAAACTCAGTATCCAAAGGTACTTTTTAACGCTGAATTCATATTTTGCATCAGTTTTTCAAAATTCAAAAATCCAAGATGACTGCCGACCGATTAGCCAAAAAATTTGTCGGCGGCCATCTTGGCTTTTCAAATTTTGAAAAGCTGACGTGAAATTTGAATTCAGCGTTAAAAAGTACCCCCGAATACCAAATTTCAAGTTATTTGGACAGTAAAAACAGTTTATGCCAACTTTTTCGGTCAAATACCACATAGTGCGGCGGGCGGCGCAACTCTCATAATATGAATGGGACTCTAGGTGAAACAAGCCAAAATATTGACCGATTACTTCCTGAACACCTTGTGCAGTTTGAGAGGTACTGCTTGTTCTTGAGTTATTGTGGCTCACCGCCCACTTTGCTTTTATACCGCGGTGGGTGGTTCGTCCACCGGAAGGAACAGTGATGATAATTATTGTGCAGTTAAATAGCGATGTGTTGTGAAGGGCCGGCGCGACGCGAATACCAAAATGTTGACTGTTGAGTTTCCGCAATCTTGTAATTGAACCGATGGCGCGGCCGGCGGCTGCACTTCGCTCGTGCTGGTGGGAATCTATCATGTGCGTATAGAATGCAATTGTGATAAATCCTCCCCTACCTCCCCCACCTTACACTCAGGATTCCCTCCCCCACCTTTCCCTCCCCTCATCTCATCTTTCGCTCCCTATACATCACACTTTGCTCCTGTATACAGGGTGTTGAAAAACTGTTCCCGAATATTTCAGGAGCGAATTCTACAAGTCAAAATAAGACCTTTTTATCCTATAAACATGTGTCCGAAAATGCCCCCTTTTTGAGCTACAGCCCCCCAAAGTTTTAAAAAATTTACGGTTTTTTTGGAATAGCGACCACTATTATGAACCAAATGTCCTAAAAATTGGTGTCTCACGGTAATTTTACGTGTAAAATCCATTAATGACCTCAAAAAATTCAGAAGTTGAGTCTGACTGTACTTTTCACGCAATCTCGTACCTTTAACAACACGAATTTTATGTTACGGATTAAGATTTTGAAGAATAATTACCGAAATCAGATGCAAAAAACCCTCAGAAAGATTTTTGGTCCTTTTTGTTTCTTTCGATACGACGCGTTTCAAGCGAGATAATCGCTGCTTAGTGTGGAAAAGTCAGCGCTTTTACCATGAAAAGCGGCAGTTAGTATGCATTTATGCAACCCGCCTCTCAACTGCTTCTTCGGGCCGGCCGCTATGGTAAGAGCGCTGACTTTTCCTCACTGTGCAGCGATTATCTCGCTTAAAACGCGTCGTATCGAAAGAAATAAAGAGGACCAAAAATCTTTATGAGAGTTTTTTGCATCTGATTTCGATAATTATTCTTCAAAATTTTAATCCGTAACATAAAATTCGTGTTGTTAAAGGTACGAGATTGCGTGAAAAGTACAGTCAGACTCAACTTCTGAATTTTTCGAGGTCATTAATGGATTCTACACGTAAAATTACCATGAGACACCAATTTCTAGGACATTTGGTTCATAATAGTGGTCGCCATTCCAAAAAAACCGTACATTTTTTAAAACTTTGGGGGGCTGTAGCTCAAAAGGGGGGCATTTTCGGACACATGTTTATAAGAAAAAAAGGCCATATTTTGACTTGTAGAATCCGCCCCTGAAATATTCGGGAACAGTTTTTCAACACCCTGTATATATCACAAGCGTACAGATAGAATTCCTGTTTTACAAAGGGGTTACGACCCGGGCTGCCTTTTAGCGAATATAATTAAAAGCACTTTCCCATTTTACTCCATGGAAAATATTTGATTTTCCAGCTAGATTTGAAAGCATTGGTTACACCTTGCTTGAAGCAATAATTTCCCTAGCAAAAGGACTCCATATAAAAAAAATTATAAATCACCTAAAGCGACCATAGCTAGCATTCTGGTACCGCTGCATAATATCCATTGAACCTTATTATGAAAATCGAATTGTTGAGTGTTCGGTGAAAAATTTCAGATTCTACAAAAGTTATGAGGTTAAGTTGCCGAGTTCAAATTACTCGCTGCGCCGCGCCGCTGGATGCTACTTATTGTTAGGGAGTCCCATGACTTTCAGTTAGTGTAAATACAAAGTTCTAACCTCAATCTACGAAAACACATCAACTGAGCAGAAATTGGTTAAAATGACATTTTTGTTTTTAGAAAAGCTGCGATTTTTTTTTTATTTTTTTTAGCGGTCAATTTTATTTGAAGCATCCGAACAAGGTCTAACAGTTCACGAATAATAATTTAAGGGCATATACATGAACATGAAACAGTGTGTGCAATCAAAGATTACACGATTATGAGATCCGTACAGTAAAAATCCCTTAAAAAACCGATTCTATAGGTGCCTGATTGCCTTACCAAAAATCGACTATTTGGCATAGATTTAAATAAGAAAGGTTAATACTACCATATTTCACGAGCTACCGCTACAAAAAAAAAACAAAAAACAAAAAAAAAACCAAAAAGGCTGGACCGAAATTCGCAAAGATTCCGACACTTCCAGACAGACAAAAACCTCTTCAATCGAGGGAACTCTGGGAACGGAACGAAAGCGCAAGGCGAACCCTTTCTGCGAAATTCGTCTCTTAAAACAATGAAAGTGGGGGGGGGGGGGAGATGGTTGAGAAATCCACTGCCTCACCCCACTGTGCTTCCCTTCCCCGTTGAAGGGTCTAATAAAGTGACACTATATTCGCAACTGACGTGACAGGCGACAGCAATAAACTTTGCTCTCTGCACTGGGGTTTTTTATGCATAATGTATATAAAAAAAAAAAAAAAAAAAAAAAATAATGAAAGTACTTCATGAGCTGAGAACAAGATGCCTTTGGTTTCTAATTAAGTCCCATTGTTCCAGAGATGAGATTTTGGCCCAAAATACATTGTTTTAGATGGGAATTCCGGGTAATGACATCACTTAGCACACAATGTTTTACAACTTTACACGCGCACATCTTCAAAACCGGAACACTTCGAAAAAAACCAAAGGCACCATCGTTCTCAGTGCATCAAATTCTCCCATGTTCGCTATAAAAAAAAACACACACAATTTTAGACTGTGGCATCTGAAATGTTGGGTATTTGAGTCGAAGAATCCGAATTTTTTATCAGTTTTCCTCCAGCATCTTGGTTCTTTCACAACTTTCCCAGTTTTCACTTGGTTTTCGTAGGATCGTAAATTTAAGGTCAGCTGCAGATAATTTTAGTTTTTCGAAGTAAAGTTGAGTCAGATTGAAAAAGAGACAAAATTTGGATTTAGCATGCTAAATTTCAAGCTATTATGGAAAATTTCAGTTTACTTGGCCAACAAATTAAAATTTATCGAAGAGTGGTTTATGGTGAAATCTCGTTAGCAAATATCTACAGAACCGTTCGTTCAATGTAGAGTAGAGTCCAGAGATTTGGCGCCCACAAACCTGGCAACGTTGCCATGGCGACGACGCGCGCGACGCAACGCAACGCGGCGGACGCAGCGTCCGCGCGAGCAATACTGTTGATTGCACACTCAGCCACCCCTTCACCCCCAACCCTACCTTCCTCCCTTCGCGACGCGACCATTCACCAATCAGGCAATCACCCCTTTATCACGCCTGGACTGCCCTCTTCACCCCCTTCCCGAACCCACCGGTAGCTTTGCTTTCGGAGTCCCCGTCAATAAATTTATATCGAGACACTTCCTGATAGTTTCGTTTTTCAAACCGGAAGTGCTTTTATCTGCCGAGCCTCGGAGCCTAGAGAGGCCCAAAGCCCCAAAGCTTATAGTTGACGCGGATATCCTGCGCTGGCTCGCTCATTCCCTGCGTGTCCGCGTGCGGTACCCCGTGCCCTTCTGCTCGAGTATACATATAGGTACTATTTAGTCTTTGTCCGGTGCCGAACTATATCGTCTGATGCCGACATCAGCAGTTACGGAATCATGCCATGATTTGATTTACTCATAACAAATCGCACCGCACACCCATCTCCCCCCCCCCCCCCCCACCCCCTCCAACACTACACCCCTTGAGCGCGAGCGGTCACCCTTGACCCCCTCGACAGACCCCCGCCTCCTTTGGCGCAGCGTTAACACTTGCCATACCGCTCGGGGCGCTCGTGTCATGCCGCACTGGCGGGTCCATAGGAATTGGCCGTCTCTCTCTTTGCCCATTTAAACGCATGTGTTAGAAAAAGATAGAAGAGGGAGGAAAAGTCACGTGACAGCCCCCTTCCTGTCCTTTTCTAACACACGCGTTCGAATAAGAGAAGAGAGAGAAGAATAAATCTGGTCTGGAATCGAAAAAAATTTGCCAAAAATCAGGATGTTAATTTCTCATAAAAATATCATTTACAAACTTTCAAGACTATTTTTAACCATAAAGAGCTCTTTGAACGAGTAATTCAAACCTAGGCATGTCTCTGAAAAGTTTCAAATCTAGCTTGAAAGGTCGAAAATCATTTATTTTTTATGATTTTTTTTTTTTCATTGATTTTTGGCTACTTCATTTCGATCTCAGACCAATGAGCGATGACGCAAAGTCAAAAGTAAATTTTTAGCGCGTTCAACTACATAAACGGAAATTGAAGACTTTGCCGGAAGAAAGGCATATAAAACATTGGGTGTTTTCGGGGTCGTATATTTTAAGCGTGCCCATGGAACATGGCACGCTTATTCCGATCGTTTTGCTGCTAACAATATAATACAATGTATACAATGTAATAAGGCAGCCTATGCTTTCCACGTGTATTCCTATGCTGAGTGGCCTAAAGTTGAAAATCGGCTGGTTTTGAATTTTGTGATTTTTTCCTGTCGTGTCTGTTGCGTTTTGAGGATTGCAATGGTACAATTATGAAATCGTACCTTCTAAAGTTTGCAGCAAAAATAGTTGGATTCATTTTAATGCTTTAGTTTTTTTATAATTCCAATTAAACGACGGACTCACCACTTTTGAGGGGTAAGTGGAGTGCGGTGAGGTAATATTTTGCGTTTTATGTTGCCAACTTTGTTGTAATTTTACTCTGCTGTGTTGGTTTTACGATGAATAAATTTTTGTTTGTTTTTATGATTAATTTGTTATGTTGGACATTGTTTTTGTGTTATTTTATCACGTTTATTGAATATATAATTGATTTTAAAGTACATTCGGGGTTTTTTCGTACGGGCGGCCGATAACGAGTCGTTGTGTGATGTTTTTTTTTTTAATTTATTATTGTTTTGCAGCCGGTGACTGTTTGGCTGCATTGGCTGCACTGCGGCTCACCTGTTCACTAATTTGATAATCTTTCTCTGTGAATGTCTAGAGTCAGCTGATATTTTCGAATAGAAGGTGCGAAATAAAACCGATACAGATCATGGTTTTACTTATAGGATACCTTCTCACAAAAGTAAAGCTTCAAGAAGAACCCGCTAGAGAGCGCGGAATGAAGTAGTCACGTTTCTTTGCCTTTATTTGATCAGCTGATAAATGATTTTTTTTTTTTTTTTTTTTTTTTTTTTTTTAAGCGCAATTTTTAACATTCAATCTTTTATGGGTTGAAAATGGATCTCATGAAAATAAACAAATTAGATCAGTATTCTTTTAATTTTTTAGTTTCGGGAATTGTTATAACATTAACGCCTGTTCGAAAGGGTAAGCGAAGTTATGGTTTTTGTATTATTTTTTTAGAGGACGAGACAGGCTCAATTAATGGTATTTGTTTTGATGAAAAGGGGTCCATCCAGCTACCATTAGGAGTGCCCCCCCTTAAAAATGGATGAAACTTTCAGGGATGATAGAGCTAAGCATCATCTTTCAGAATATCTGCAGTTTTTTGAATTTGGTCAACTGGGAGCGGGAGTGCAGGGGGTCAAAGTCAAAACCTCCAATGCTCCAAAACTTTTGAACGAAAATAGATATTGACGTGAACTTTGCACCAAAAGATGCGTATTTTAAAGATCTTTCGATTAATGTGCTACAGTGTTTAGTTCAAAAATATTTGACCCTTTTTTTGCATTTTGTTTTACTTTTGAAGTTTCCAAAAATCCGTTTTTTGAGTTTGAAAAATAGGCGCAATGAAGGAATCTAAACGAAAAACTATGGCGGCCATTTATGATTTGAGAATTTTGAAAAACTTATGTCAAAAATAAATTCAGCGACCCAAAAAACCCGCTTCCACCAAGTTTCAATGAGTTTCATCGATTATTGGTGGAGCAACAAATTTTTTTGTAGAATCGAAAGTCGGAACCCTATTTTTGGCCTAGATTTGAAACTTTGCGCGGTCATAACTCTTGAACGAAATGTTTTTCGGCATCGCGGTTTGCGCCATCTGAAAGCTTATAAAATCAGCTTTCTTCACAGAAGTTTTTTGTTCAGATTCCTACGTTGCGCCTATTTTTCAAACTTATAAAACTAATTTTTTTCTCTACTTTTAGATTATAAATGAATTTTTACACCTGCATTGAGGGTTTTTTCGAGAAAAGTTGAAAAATGTGTTTGAACCCCCCAGAATACACCCCAAGAGGTTGTCAGGAGCTTATGAAAATATCAGAAATGAAAAAATTTTGGGGTCAATTTTCTGTCTGATTGTTTTGTTTCAAATCATTTGTTTCAGTAATTTTCGAGAAAAATGCCAGCAACGGATGCTCTGGCTCACTTTGTATATAAAATATAGTAGACTTCTTTTATTCTATTCAGGTCCTCTGGTATTTAATCACTGTCCGATGAGTAAAATAATTGAAATCTCATGCGCTGAGTCCAGACTATACTTGCTCTCTTTGAGAGAATCCAAAAATTAAATATAATCATCAAAGGTACTTACCACTATACGGCCAATTTTGTAAAATAAGCACATGTATGGAGAGGGGGGGGGTGGAAGCTTTTATATGCGTAACTTTTTTTGCTTCTCATTGATAGAATGTCATCGAATGAAAGGCTAGAAACTCTGCAACTCTGATAAGCAACTCTGTTTGCTTGAAGGGACGCATCGCAATGAAGTAGGGGACTACACTAATTATAGTTGTCAAAGTTGATGCATAAATTATTAATACTTCAATTAGTATGTACGTCTGTAATGTTTTTACTGGATGCTAATCATAGCATTTTTTCCAAGTAGATGATTCAGCCTAATTTTATCTTGAGTATTCACCATAAGGTTTCTCTGTACAGTAAAGCCTTTAATGAAAACATAGCAGGAATTGCTTTTATTGACATTAATTGTAATTGTTTAAGATCCAAATCGGCCAATACTGTGTCTAAAAATTCAGATATTGAAAGGAATGACTCTATTTCGTCTCTATCAATATGTAGACATTTATTATTAATTATTATTATTAATTACCTTCTTTTACCTTTCATCACCATATTCCACTAACAAAACCATGAGCTACCCATCTTTTCTTTCTCATTTTATTAAATTATAAATAGAATCTTTTACATCCATTCAACGCAGAATCATTTAAACTTCAAATACTCTATAATCAGTGATTTCATCCAAATTTTCATTATTGAATCATTCATGTATATTATAAATCTATTTATTCAATTCATATATTAGTTACATACTACAATGTCTCCTTAAGTATTGCTGATGCATTTCAAACAACTGTAATCCACAAATGAACAAAACACTGAACCAATTGTAATGTGTCACTGCAAAAACAACGACTCAAAAATATTTTTTTCAAATATACGTCTCAAATGCATATACATTG
>VMOF01000035.1:56565536-56668036 GCA_011764245.1 Trialeurodes vaporariorum | reverse complement strand
AAGATCGATTATTTTACGTAGAATTAAATGGAGTAATACGTAGGTTCTCGTGGCTCGTGCTATACGGCAACCTAGTTTTAGTGTCATTTGAACCTATGCTAGAGCATCGATTTCTCAGGGATTCAGTAGATCCCCTGAAGATCGATTATTTTACGTAGAATTAAATGGAGGTAATCCGTTTTTGCCTTATTGCACGAGCCGCAACAAGTGGCAATAAACAAATCGGGTTTATCTGAACCTCGTATAGAAAAGTGTGATTCAGATGAGCCTGCAGTATTCGATGCTTCTTGTTAGTCCTAAAAACCACGGGCGCAATCCAGAAGCTTTCCTTGAGATCTCGTGGACTTGGCTTGGCTCGAGAAATGCTCAAGCTAAGTCGAGTAACGTGAGAAAAATTGCAATTCAGAGACGGCGGAATCGGCAATTTCTGAGAAATCTTGAGTTAAGTTCCAGGGAGCTAACAAGCTATCTTGACTTTTCTCCTTAATAAGATTTTAACTTGACACTGCTACTGTGCGCATTTCCGGAGCGTATCTGAATCGCAAAATCGTGTCTCAAGTCTCACTAGAAAATCCCTTGGAAGTTCCTCGAAAAATCTCAAAGCGTTTCGGCTTTAGGTGTGCTTCTGAAGTGTAAATTGAACTTAAAACGTGAGGAATAATTTAATTGATTTTAAGTTTATTGACACTAAGTTTATAAAACTAAAGTATAATATTTTATTTTTAATTTTATTTCATTAATTTATAAATATTTTTTTGTAATCAGCGATGCCGATGGAATGCGCGGCTGGCACCTTCTTTTCTTAATAATAATGTTTATAATAATAAATTACAAAGCTGCCTCATGTGTAGGGCTACTGCACTGGGGGAGGGGGGGTCTAACCTATGACCATTGCCCATTACTCAACAGTCAATAGTAGGCGACTGTTGGGCTGCTCCTTCGATGAGTCTCAACCTAAATTGAGCTGGAAAATTGAACACCTGTCGCAAATTTTGTGCTGTCTCTATTTGTCTCTTTCCATTATACGCTCCAACCCCCCCCCTCCCCCCACCATTAGGAGGTGACTGGAAACAGGTGTTTCTCTCAATAATATTACACAGTACGTGTCCGACTGTTTTTCCAAACTTGCAGTCCTTAGTGAGAAATCGCGAAATCTTTCTTTTTTAACACCCTGTAGACAAAGATGCAATGCCGATCCGCCACAAGGAACGGCTGACACGAGGAAGGTTGGAACGTGGAGCGTGGAACACGAGACGGGGTTGGGCTGAACCCGGGCCCCCACCAGCAATAACAACTAAAAAACGACAACGACCACGACCAACATCAAACATCGACCGTTTCGCAGCGAACGCAACTTGGAACGAGCTGCGAGCCAGCCGACCGCGCAGTAGTCAGAAACCAACGTTTTAGTGACCATAAATCGTCAAGTTAAAATCTCCCAGGAATCACCATTTAACAACGCAATTCAATCCCTCTGCCAAAGAATTCCAGCATCTTAAAGTAGTCTGAAGTATTTAAAATCAGTTCTGTAACCTGTAACGACACTTTCGAGAATATTTTAACTAGTTATTTTTTTATCCAACAAATGTCAACATTCCTGACCACTGTGGGCCGATGAGCGCCCTGCGGTGACAGAGGCCGAGCGCCGCCTAGCGGAATGCGTCTAGATTGCAAGTTCCCCCGCAAATTCTTCCAGGATAAAATCATTCACTGCTGCTCTGATTGGATACCGGAGTAGGGGGGGGGGGGGGCGTCGCGATCGGCAGTCGGCAGATGGGCAGTGGGTATATTTTCCGATTGGGGCAAAGTATAAAACGAGAGAGACGGAGAAGGGAGTCGAATGAAGGATAGAAACAAATAAAATGCGACAAGATACCGTCGTTATGTACCTAATCCTTATTCAAATGTTATTCATTTGCTCATCATAAGCGATGGGTACCCGGCCAGGTAGATGCATTGGAACGAGGTGGATAAATGCAGGGAGAGCAGGCAAATCGGAGAAACGAGTTGCGTCACTAGACTCGGGGAAAAATGTTTCACTGTAAAATGTAAATTACCAGAATTTTAATAAAAAGTCCCTGAAAAGAAAGTCAGAGGCTATTTAAAGAAGAATTCGGTTCTTCTTAAGAAGTGAATTTTAAATTTAAAAAGAAATGAACTTAAATTATGTGAATAAATACAATTTTTGAATTTGACCATAAATTTACTAAATAAGACCAAAATTCTCTTAAGTAAAAACTACCAAAATTTCTTTCCGGGAACTTTTTATTAGAATTCTGGGACCAATAAATGTTCGGTACAGACGGTCCCCGAAAGACGTTGGATGGTGAGCGTTTACATGTGCTTTTAAATGGCCTTAGGTGCACACCAATCATCTGGGTGCAGGACCGCCTGTACCGAACATTTATTGGTCCCTGGTCATTTTTAGTAAAATAGTTTTCTCCCTGAAGGAGCCAACGTTTAGAGATCTTTTTTACAAGCTATTGGTGTACCAGAAGCATCCGATTAATAAGTGACCACTTGACAACTTGATCGACCGTGCTGCGTTAAATCTGGCAGCGTTGCATTTCGTCCTAAAAAAACCTGTGAAAAAATATCGAACTATAGATGCACTGCATCATATGTTGAAAGAACTTTCCCTGCGTAAAAGAATCGGAAGCGAATACGATGGCAAAGCGTGCAATCTACTACCATTAGACTTCGTCCATATAAACCCAAGCAAAGTATCGAATCCGAAAACATTCAGCTCACACTCAGCAATTCATGATCCTTCCAGTATATAATTTAATCAGTCAACTCACAGCAACGTGATGCGCGCGCTCATTCAAATCGAGTGAATATAGATAAATATTCCTACTCCGCTGTATTCGTTTTGGCCTACATCAACAATTGAAGGCGCCTGACAAAGCTTTCGGCCAGAATGTCCACTATTTTCAATAAAATTAAATGAAACTCTGTGATTTATAGTTACGTTAAAGTATAAACGAACATGTTCGGGCATGGTCCTTTAGACGGTTAAAGGGACAAAATACAACGCTGCGCTGCCTGATTATAAACACGCTTTAAACACAGGAACCCAAGGCGCGAGAATTATGATCAAGAAAAAGCGCAGATTTTTCTCAAATTTTCCTCAATATCCGGATTAGATTTAAAATTTGAATTTGATCAAAGGATTTCGGCGGTTTATATAATTAACTCTCGAATAATGAGCGTATGTAAGTCGCGGCGTTCATGTCTTTAATCCTATCTCGTGAAGGTGGATCCGAGGATTCTGTCTTTCTCTCTTTTTGTTCATTTGAATGCATGTGCTGAAAAAGGACGGAGATGGGGACTAGAGACACATGATGGCTCCTTCTTTCATCCTTCTCTAACACGTGGGTTCTAATGGTTTTGAAAGAGAGATAAAAACAAATTCCTGTACCCGCTTATGTAATCTCGCGCCTGAATTACGATCGAATCGGTCCATTCTCACACAATTCTTATACATATTCATCTGCGTTCACACAGTACTATGGCTTTCAAAAGAAAGTATCCTGATTGAAATTTTCATTATTTTATTTCTTGGCCAATTTGCGAATTTTTGTGGTTTTCAGGTATTTCAGAGTCTCACACTTTTGCCACTTGTGACATTATGCCTCAAAGAATTTAAAAACGATAGACAATAAAAGAAAAATTCATCAAGAACAACTTCGATGAGAGGACTTTTTTCTTTGAAAGTCATAGTACAACGTTCCGATAGAATCATAATTTATATTCTCCGTTTTTTGTTTGTTTATTTTGTTTCGTTTTTTTTTACACACCCTGTATTCATCAGTCGTTATACTCCGAGTAGATTTTACGCCGAGTTCCTTGGTACCGCTTGTATTTAGTTATATATCAGAACCTGAAATCAAGTTTATGTGTCGAGTCCACAGATCCGATCGTCGGAAGTAAAACATTAGCACTTAATTTGTATGCAAGAAAGACTCCAGAGAGTCAGAAAGTGGGAGAGAGAGAAAAAGGAAAGACGATTAATTAACCTCCAAATCATAAACCATAAACATATATAAGCGGAAGGATACAATACACTTTTATCGCTCGATTATTATTTGTTTTGAATTGAGCTTCACAGGTGAGCCGCCGCGCGCGCGGCCGCGCAACCAACTACGCCACTGGGCCATGCTCATGATGAGTACTTCCGGCGAGATCTCGAGCCCGTAAAAATCTGAATAAAGGGTCTTAGCCCATGAGTGGTTGGGGGGGGGGGAGAGAAGAAGTAGAAAACGCTAAATTTGCGTAACCGAAATCGAAAGGGTTTAAAAAGCTGGAATCAAAAAGGGGTGTCGGATGTCAAAACGTCCTGGCTTCTCTCCCTCTCCCTTCCGTGAGGAAAGGGATGGGCGGGTACCCCCTTTCGATGTTCCGGGGACACGACGCAATGTAAAGAGACACAAAGAACATTTCATAGCTTTTTAAGGTTAAAAAGGTAACCTAGAACTACTAACCATAAGTTGAGTTTGAACACCCAGTAAAAGTCCCCTTGGGTAATATTCCAAATTTTACAAGATATGAGGATAAGGGGTTGTAACTAAACGTCAAGTCAACATGTTTACAACTCTTATTCTCGAAATTATGGGTTGAGGAAACGGGAAGAGGGGGACCCTTTTTCCACGTACAAACTTATGTCCAAAAATTGACCTCCTCGGAGCAGAAGCCACCCAAAGTTTGAAAAAAAATGACAAGTTTTCAAAGAATAGCGTTTACAATTCATTAACGTAGAGTCTCCTCAAAATTGTCAACGTGAAAATTGAGTTGAAACGATCACATGGCACGTTTACTTATGAGCGATTAAGACAGTTTAAACGGCGCGGCGTTACACGACTACGCCTAAACAAGACGTAGAATTGTCCGTTCTGAAACGAATGACTTTCATGTCGTCACGATATAGTCACGTGATTCGTGACGCCGCGCCGCTTAAACAACTAGGATTAATCGATTCTCTTAATCTTGTGTCTTGTTGTCCTAAAGTTTGGAATCAGCCTGCAAGACCTTTAAATCACTATGCACAAACTTAAGTGACTAAAAAACTGAAAAATTAAAAGCAATCACGCTGGCACTAACTTTGATACATACAACTTTTCTAATTTTTACAACGCAAGTGCACAGGAAAACCACACTTTGAAGTAAAGTACGGAACTTTAAGCTTTAAAGTCAAAATTACAATTTTTAAAAGAAACGGATGCCACATGTTTTATCCGAAACGACCCTTCTTATTTGTAAAAAATGAAACATATCTGAGGTCAAAACCAGAGCTGCCGATTTGCGTAGATTTAATGACATTTTGAAATTCACCGAAGATTCCACAGATTGAGAAAAGATTACACAGTTCAATTTAGTGTATGACTGTAATGTCTGTAACGCGCGAAAATACTCTGATCTGTAATAATTTCTCAATCGGTGGGAACGCCGTTTAATCAATTAAAATACCCTAAAGTTATCAAAGCTACCGACGACTCTACCGGTTGAGAAAAGATAAAAGACGCTAGTATTTTCGTGCATTACAGTCATACACTATACTAAACTCTGTAATCTTTTCTCAACCGCTGGAATCTTCGGTGAATTTCAAAATGCCATTAAATCTAAATCGGCAGCTCTGGTCAAATCCCTCTGTATACATTCTTGTTCAAGACAAGAATTCGGTTCCATTGTGCGCGGATGGCCAGTGTTACTTGTTAGCTCCTAGGCCCTAGGCCTAAGCCCTGGCCCTGGGGCCTCGGGTGCAGGAAATGAATACTCAAGAGCTTTTTTTTTTTTTTTTTTTTTTTTTTTTTTTTTTTTTTTTTTAACCAGAGACAATGGACGCGCGCTCGTGCACCTTTTTATGAATGCAATGAGAGAAGACAGAGACCATGAGAGAGAGAGAGAGGGAGGGAGGGGAACGAAGGAGGGGGAGAGTAAAATAATAATATGTAATAATAAAAAATAAAAACAACAACGGAGGAGGAGGAGGAGGAATAGAACAAAGTGAAAAAATGTAACGTGGTCGCCACTATAGGACCGAGAGGGGTGGGGACGGTGGCACGGGGGGGAGGGGGGTTTGATGGTGTGTCGGTACACCGTAAACCCGCTACTCGGGTAGTCCTTGCATCATCATTTCCGACAGATCTTTGATACAGACGTCACTATAACACGACATGGGAACGCGGGAGTCCGGGACCCGGGACTCCTAACCGGAGGGCCCCTCCCCCTCCATCCTATATGGAGCACGCGCCGCGCCGCGGCTGCTATACTATTCCGTTCCTTACTTCCAACTTGGCCTATCTTTTCATCTATCTTGTTGTAATCACCCTTATGGTCGCTTCATACATTACATTACTGTCCTACTGAACTTATACAAAGAGTATGGTATATCTATATCGCACACTCACTACTGAACTTATAAAAGAATACAGGTATAGTATATATATCGCACACTATACCGAACTTATACAAAAAGTATATGGTATCTACTTTCTATATCGCACACGAAGACACTTTGGATTGAATGGAAGTTGACGAAGCATTAGTAGCACGTGCTTCAAAGAAAGTCAGGACCCAACACACGTTCATATAGAGCGGCAGTTTAATGGGTAACTTGCGCACTAGCGGATCCAAGTTATTGTCCTTCTATCTCTTCTCCCATTAGAATGCATGTGTTAGCAAAGGATAGAAGAGGGGGTGAAAATCACGAGACTGCCCCTAATCTGTCCTTTTCTATCATACGCGTTCTAATGGGAGAAGAGAGAGACGATTAGATTCCTAGTGGATCCAAGTTATTGTCCTTCTCTCTCTTCTCCCATTAGAATGCATGTGTTAGCAAAGGATAGAAGAGGGGGCAAAAATCACGTGACTGCCCCTAATCTATCCTTTTTTATCATACGCGTTCTAATGGGAGAAGAGAGAGAAGGATAGATTCCTAGCGGATCCAAATTATTGTCCTTCTCTCTCTTCTCCCATTAGAATGCATGTGTTCGAAAAGGATAGAAGAAGGGGCGAAAATCACGTGACTGCCCCTAATCTGTCCTTTTCTATCATACGCGTTCTAATGGGAAAGGAGAGAGGAGGGTAGATTCCTGGATCCACCAGTGAACCTGCGTAACCGCCACAGAGGATTTATAGGTTAGGTTTAAGGTGTATTTTTTTCAATTTATTCCCAAGTATTTTAATGCAACCCAGTGGCGCTGGACTGCTGTATAGCTAGACGAATGTATAGCTCGTTGATCAAGACGCAAGAATTTACGGACAACCAAGAGTCCCAACATAATTGCGACTTACATGGTGGTATTAAAAAATAATATTTTCTCAAGCGCCTTTAATCAATTGTGTATGCAAAACCAGCACCGTTATGTAGGAATAGTGAACTACCCACTTAATTTGACCAATCTCAATAATCGCGACTCAAAATCGGTGGTAATTAAAAAAAAAAAAAAAAAAAAAAAATCTAAAGCGCCTTCAATATACTGTGTATGCAAAACCAGCACCGTTATGTAGGAATATTTAACTACCCGCTTAATTTGAGAGAGCGAACATTGAGTTATCTTCGTAACCAGGGACCAAATAGAGTGCCGAACGGATGACAAGACGGTTCTCCTCGCCATTTTCGCCGGGTATTCTCGCTGTTTTTTGGTGGAGACAACTTGCGCCCGATTTTACGTTAATCGGAAGACTGTCCGTCCCGTACTCTATGTGGTCCATGGTCGTAAAAGAGCTGGTGGCAGAAATCGGTACTAAACGCTGCATGAAGATACACTTTAGTGGGGCTCTTGCAAACTTTTGCTAAATGGGATTGAAGAGTTGATTCTTCCATAAAAACCTGTAAAAATGACAATGAGTACACTAAAAAATCACGAAATTCATTCTCAGAATCGGGCTTAGTGGCGTAGAGAGGCAGGGTATCATGGGAGATTCCTACCTAAATTGAGACATATCTCTGTGTTTCTGTAGATCAATTGTCAGAAATCTCCCACGATACCTGCGTTGAACCGCCATTACGAACTTTCCGTTATAGCAGTTATGTGAGATTATCAGTGAATTTTAGACTTTCTTCGTGCGATTTTCTAGATTTTTGCTGGTTTTAACAACTAATTGGACTATTTATTGGCTCATAGCAAAAGTTTGCAAGAGTCTCATTCATCTGCGTATAAAGTAAAACCTTGCAAAGTTGCAACAGCCTTGTAGAAATTAAAAGAAAGTTGTATATTTTAAAAGAGCTGCATTGTCTAACGATACGAATGATACGATCCTGTATCAGATAGCTCTTTTTGGTCGCGCTCACTGAGAGTTCTAGAGTCAGAGTTCGCGAGCATTGAATTGCGGCATGAAAAGGCGTATGAACATTGTGAAAAGCACGATACATGATACCGTGCATGCAAAACCCACGGTCATATCACGCGGGCGCCATGGCGCACAGTGTTTTGAATCCGGCGCGGCGCGGACATTGGGCCAAAAATCGAAGTCGTGTTTTTAGAGTCAAAACATGACTAAATCTTCAGTTTAGTATCCTGTGCACCTCATTTCGCCATAATTTTGGCTTATAATTCGTTTTTTGATACTTCTGTAAGCTCTCAAAATATCACTTTCGGCAGGTTCCGATTTTTTCTTAAACCATGCTCCGAATGTATGGGTGTTTTCTTTGTTCATATTCACTATTTTGTAAAAATGAAATACACCATTTTATTCAGCGTACTTTCAGCTTTAAAATGAGCTATATGAAGTTAAACTTATCTACTTTTACGACCTTGATAAGCTTGTTCAAAGAGTCGAGGAAAAATTTACGGTTTTTCAACTTTAGGCAGAGCTATAAAAAAAGCCTTAAATTGCCTTAAGAAACGGCTTTCAGGGAGTGATAGAGTAACATCTAGAAAACAACATGTCCAAAAATTGGCTGCCACTTTTTGCGACTCTTGGAGAAATCTTAATTTTTGTAAGTCGACCTCCGTAAAATTAACAACGTTTTTCTCTCGCCGCGCAAGGAACTGTCTCACGTCTAGGCCGAGCGGCATAGGAGCTACTTATCTGTTGGACGCGCACCTCGGCTCTCTACGCTCTCTGACTGGTCGTGTGGCTAACGTTTTAGCCTTTGCACGCATAAAACCGGGGTTCGAATCCCAACACCTGTAATTTTTTTTTCGGCGTGCTCACATGTTTTGTTTAAATTCCCCTTTTCCCTTCCATCGAAGATACTTTTTTCCTCTATTTTCATTGCCTACAGATGATGGTAAGTTTTCATAATAGAAATATAAACGTAGTAAAAACCTAAATTTTCGAATTTTCGAGTTATTCTTGATGAGCATTTAATGTTCCAAATTTTATCTCATTTTCACTGACCTGAGCTCATTACCAGCGCTTTTGCAGAGCTATTACTGATAGAAAGAGTCTGGTCTGGGGGAGGGAGGGGGGTTTTATTTCGTGCGTTTATAATGGAAGAAATTAGAAAACCTTCATTCTCGGATCTGTAGAATCAGTAATAAGTGTCGCAGTCGCGCGTAGCGTGCTATTTGGCAACATTGCAGTTTGTCCATTTAAACCCATTAAAAGATCGAAGTTTTGGGTATTCGGTGAACGCCTTTGCATTCGACCTTTTACGTGGGTTTAAATGGACAAAATACAACGTTGCCAATTTGCACGCTACGCCAATGAAGTGTAGCCGATGTCAAAGTCATCGATAAATCCGATCGATTACTGACAAAGAGAACGTCAATATTACTCGATGCTTATTGTTCTTTGTTATTCCGGAACTTGTCTCTACATCCGACCGTTTCGTAGGTCAATGTCCGCGCCACAGATCGCCTTATCAATTTTGCACCTCGTTGATCGATCTGTAGAATCTTATCTGAAAGCTGCGGTGTCTGCTGATTCCGTGATCAGCTATTAGGACTATTATTGTTTGTGATTTTTGCCAGGTATTATTATCTTTATTCATTGTCATTCAAAATAAAATATTCATAAAATGAGTAAGTTGAAACTTACTATAAAAAAAAAAAAAATCTTGAAAACTGACCATTGTGCGGCGGTAGAGCATTAATTCTGTGTTTCCCATGGTAAACCATAGAAAATAAGATAAATTTGTACGTTGTCATTGCCATATATGACATTTTCCCCGCTTTCTTTCACCTTTTTAATTTTTGTCCAGGATTTACTTTAAAAATACCCACTGTGCGACAATTTTGACCCTTCCTATGAATTTCTCGTACCCAATTACATAGGGTAGCATGGATTTGATTATATTTTTAAGCGCTATAGTAGAGTTATAAGCCAATGTCCGCCGGTCCTCCTTTTCAAAACACTGTGTGGCGTGCCATGCTCTCTGACCAGCCTCTGTCCTCTGGACTTGACTGCGGCCGCCCTATACACAACCAGTATACCTGCCACAGGTGAGTTCGGGGCTCGGTGTTTGGTGAGTCAGCAACGTTGCGTGTTGCGTGGACTGCATCAAAGAATGCGCCAGCGATGCAGCGTGATGGCGCAAGCGCAATCTTTGTTTTATTTTAATCGGTTTATAATTTGAGACTCCGACACCGATTAGAGGGAACCCTGCGACTCCGGCCGCGAGTAAAAGGTCCCCTACTATACCATTTAAACTGCCGATCAAACTGACAAGACGGGCGGTAATTGATATACATAAGAGGATCTTCTTTTTGAGAAACAAAATATAATATGAGTGTGAGAAAGACAAAGGAGACGACACCCCCTCCTACTTTCTCGGTATGAAAAGTTGCTTTCGGAGGATGAAATTCCCAGAACGAAATAAAACAGAATGAGTGAAGAAGTGTTTCCCATGATTGCAATGCAAACACTGGCCAAGAGCACGAACGATCGACGGACGATTCATTTTATTAGTTTGATTTATTTGATGTATTTGATTTTTTTGATTTGTTTGATTTATTTTAATTGTTTTATTTACTACATAGTTATTTGATTTACTTCATTTTTTAATATTAATTTTATTTATTTTATTCATTTGACAGTACCATCTTAGCATACCAGAACCCGGGGAATTGAGGTTATGTGATTAGGTTGCAAACTTGTACACAAGCTCTTGTAGGGGAGATGGGAATTTTTGCTGTTTTTTCTAGTTTTTATTAATTTTTTGGCTACAAAAACCAGAGTTACTTGGTCAGGGCACTTCCCTGGATGCTCCAGAGCGTTTCCGCGAAATAACACTTTTTTCACAAAATCACGCGAAACACCAAAGGGTCCCCCCTTTCACATCGACCCAATGTAAGCAAGGGTCCCCTTTTGGTGTTACATATTTTGGTGTGTAATTTGGCGAAAAAAGTGATTTTTCACGGAAACTCTCTGGAACATCCAGGGAAGTGACCTGACCAAGTAAATCTGGTTTTTATAGCCGAAAAATTAATATAAACTAGAAAAAACCGCAAAAAATTTTCTTTCCTCCATAAGAGCCTGTGTAAAAGTTGGCAACCTAATTACATAAAATCAAACCCCGGGTTCAGGTATGCTAAGATGGTATTGCATTTAATTTATTTTCATAATTTTATTCACTCTGTTCATTTTCAAGGACGTAGAGTTCATAATCTCAAGCGTCGCTTTTATTATTTATTTCATTCGCTTTTTTCATCCAAAAATGCGTTTAAGGGGAAAATTCATTGACTCGGAGTTTGTGCGGAACCAGAATTTCTCGGACGATAATCGAAACGACATAAACTATTGCTCTGCTAAAACAGTCTATACAGCAAAGTTGCTAAGCAGGTTGCATAATGAAGAGCTCCCTCGGATGAGCTCCAAAGCAAGGAGAATTAATTTCCACTCTGATCGTTTCGCAGTCTGTTTGAGGCTTGGATGTCATCAAGACGTTTTTTGGAAAACCTCGCCGCCACAAATTTAGCATCGCTGTGAAGTATAGTGAAGAGCGACAAATGGGACAACGATTATTCGATTAGTCCGACTGACTAGCTTCGCTCGACCGAAAAAAAAGAAGACAAAAAAAAAAAAAACCGAGATATTCGAGAAAAAAGATGCGGACGCCTGGCACGACCCACTCTTCGTCCACGCACTTGAATCTTTTTCATAGTCTCCATTGTTGCCATTTCCTTCGGGTTGCAGCTGCTTAGCGCTGCTATGCCGTTTCGCGGAAATTTAAGGTTATTCCTCACCCGTCTGAATCGAGATTCTGGCTCCGTAGATAGCGTAAATAGCAACGTAAAAGCTTAGCTTAGCTTATTCGACTTTAAAAGCTTATAGTTCCCCCATGTTTTTCTTTTTTCTGAAAGCCTTATCGGAAGGTACGTCCAGTGGCGTTGCGTGTCATACTGCAACACTGCGACTCCTCCATTCAAACTCGTTAAATATATCGAATTTTCCTTGTGCACTGTGCACTCCCTGAATTCGACCTATTACATGAGTTTAAATTGATATAATGCAGTGTGATCATCAGCACGTTCAGTTAAACACGCACAATCGATTTTTTTCATACGCTCAAACGGGGGGGGGGGGGTAAATTTATTGATGAGCCGGCTCAAAGGATGACAACACCGCGCTCTCGTTCACCCAACTGACGATGGGACAAGTCTCACAGAGGTAAAGAGAGAGAGAGAGAGAAAGAGGAAAACAGTCAGAGAGAAAACCGATGACGTTAATGACGCACTTAATGACACGGCGGGGCCCAAAGCCTAAAAGAAAGGAGATGGTGGGGGGGGGGGGGGGGAGAGGAACTCGAGAACGAACTCGAGCTAATTCTTTCGGTCGATGATGACACAGAGTTGATGGTTGATGGCTGATGTCACGGACCGCGGTGTATATACGTTGTCGCCGCCACCGCGCAGCCCAAAAGCGCGTCGCCCATCCCGATGCACGGACAGTACACGACATTTCTCGTGTCTCCCATGCAGTCCTGCTGTCACATTACATCCCGAATTCCCGAGTCTATGACTTACGAGAGAGGCAAAACGCATCAACGCATTTGAGACCAAGTTCCCGCTGGATGATACGAAGATGACGCGGGGAATTCATTTTCTCACCCCAGTCACAAAGTTTGACAGACTCATCTTTCAGAGACGCCCGCACTACGCCGCACAGTGGAACGCGTCAATGCCGAGGCGTGAAATTTAGCAACGTTCCTTTTTTTCCATTTAAACACATTAGAAAGGTCGAAACACCTGGTTATCGCCGATGATCAAACCATTCGATTCTTTCAATAAGTTCAAATGGAGAAAGTACGTCGTTGTCAAATTTCACGCGTCGCTACTGGAACGAGTCAGTGGGAGGGGTCAAAATGGAATAAATGTATCTGACTTAATGAACTGTAGTAAATATCCCACGAGCACTTTCTCACATCAAAATTATTCTGGAGGGGCGACCCCTCCCCCTAGACCCCCTTCATTACTCTGGGGAAAACCCCCAGACCCCCCCCCCCAATAATATTCTGGGAAAGACCTTCTAGGCCCCTCTATAATATGCTAGGGGAGCCCCAATACCCCCCTATAATATTCTGGGGGAGACCCCCAGACCCTCCTTAAGAGATTATTTTTACAGTATGGGCTGGTTGCAGAATGTTTTTGCATTTCATCAAAATGCAAACAGCTATATTTAAAACATTCCAATTTTTCCCTAAGTTCACTAATTGATTTTAATATGGAAGTCTTTTTATCATCCAAAACAAAGAGTAAACAAGAGTCGCAATTGAATGGAAGGCCTGCGTGGTCAACGTAGATAAGGGATCGGAACGCGGGCTGGCCTGGGCTGGCCTCTGATTGGCTGCAACGGGTGGAGCAAAAATGACTCGGGGTATAGGGAAAATAACACGGGATTTTCGTTCCGGGGCGTTTATCTCGAAACCTAAGCAAAATCTTATCTAAACAATTTATACGAGTCGATTCAGCAGATTTTTCCAAACAATTTGATAGGTCATAAGTGCCACTTTATTGCAAATTCGAAAAGACTGTTTCAGTTTAAAAGTACGCACAATAGTGTGATTACATGCTTGGCGTGTGTTTGAGCAGTGTTTGAGTAACTCACTATTGTGCGTACTTTTAAACTGAAACAGTCTTTTCGAATTTGCAATAAAGTGGCACTTATGACCTATCAAATTGTTTGGAAAAATCTGCTGAATCGACTCGTATAAATTGTTTAGATATGATTTTGCTTAGGTTTCGAGATAAACGCCCCGGAACGAAAATCCCGTGTTATTTTCCCTATACCCCGAGTCATGTTTGCTCCACCCTTTGCAGCCAATCAGAGGCCAGCCCAGGCCAGCCCGCGTTCCGATCCCTTATCTACGTTGACCACGCAGGCCTTCCATTCAATTGCGACTCTTGTTTACTCTTTGATCCAAAACTTGCCTACGATTTAAAAAGTCGAAAAAACAAAACAAAAAAGTCCCTTTGGAGAATGGTAAAAGCAATTTCTCTGCAAAATGTTGATGCAAATGGTAGATTGGTTACTACCGCAAATCTTTAGAACCATGACGATGACGATAGTACACATTTTGACAATCGCATTGCTTTCTCGATTTCTATAACTTTGTTAGTTGTGAGAAAGTAAAAAGAAAAAAGGCATCGGGGTTTTTGTAAAAATTTGTTGAAATTTGTTTAAAAAACAAATTAAATTGACAAATTTTGTTGAAATTTGTTTGTTCCCTTGATAATTTTTAAATCTGCTTTTTCATTTTTTTTAATCAAAAAATTTGATTTGCAAACTGTTGATGCAAATGGTAGATTGGTTTAAAAGTTACTTTCGCAAATCTTCAGAATCATGACGATGACGATGACAATAGTTCACATTTTGACAATCGCAATGCTTTCTCAATTTCTAACTTTGTTAGTTGTGAGAAAGTAAAAAGAAAAAAAGGCATCGGGGTTTTTGTAAAAAATTGTTGAAATTTGTTTAAAAAACAAATTAAATTGACTCATTTTGTTGAAATTTGTTTGTTCCCTCATGTTTGATAATTTTTAAATCTACTTTTTCATTTTTTAATAAAAAAATTCGATGTGCAACTGTAGATGCAATCCAGAAGTACTCAGAACTGCCCCCAGAAGGTTACAATTAGAGCGAACATCAGGGAAGAACCCATCACACGTCCCACCTGCCGGCTGATGGATCATGTCTTATTCAGACCCCCCAGTCATCACGACAAATTAGCCCTCCGGCTTGATTTCTGGCATTGCGCCTTGTGAAGGGGGGGGGGGGGGGCTTGTATGAGGGAGAGGGACACACCGATTCTTGTACGTATGTAACTAGAAAGTGGTCGATTAAATCGAAGATGGTTTCGCGATAAGGATGACAATACATAGACCTACATGTCCTTTCCTGTTTGGTTCCGTATAAGAAAGAACGCACCTTAAGATTTCTTTGAGATCACAAAGGAGGCGGGGTGGCCAGAGGAAAAGTACATTATGATGGATTCAGTGTATTCGTCATGATCATCACTGAGAAATTTGTTCCTGCAATGCAGAGTAGCAAGATGTATACAGGGTGACTATTAACCCACCTTTAAGGTGAATCTGCCACCAGAGCACTAACGTTCGATTAATGTCAAACTACAGGCCGAAAGTAATTTATATTTGAGAAAACGGAGTGTCAGTTACTAGACAATCATCTGAAGAACGTCTCTGCAAAATATTTCAAAAATAACTTCATAAGGCTGAAAGTACCAAAAAATGGAATAATATCAACGCGTAAAAAAAACGTACCTCAGTTACCTCAACGTTACCTCAGTGTAAAAAATTGTGTGGGTAAAGACGTCACTACGCCAAGTTCCCATTTCAAACAATGTACAAATATTTTGGGCCAAAATCTCATCTCCGGAACAATAGGACTTAATTAGAAACCAAAGGCATCTTTCTTCTCAGCTCATCAAGTTTTTTTCATTTTCATTATAAAAACCATAACATTTTTGGCCCTTGCAACTGCCTCATTGAAGGAAGCTTCTTCCATACACAGAAGGATTTCAACACAAACCTACATGTTAAAGTTATTTCCTACTACCTGAGTACCCACTTTGCATGATTACTTTCGAATCGACTTCATCGCACGTTTGCAAAGGAAGTGTACCCGAAAAAGTAGAAAGCCCATTCAGTTTCTCGAGCGGCAAACCGTCCCAACTTCTGAGACGGGGATTTTTTTTTTTTTTTTTATATTCACCCTGTATACGTGTCAATTTTATAGAGATTGACCGATCAGGAACTTGGACTCTGGATTTTAGGAGATTAGGACCTACCGGCAAGTAGCATGCATACTGCATAGCGTATGGAGGGATAGTAGTAGAGAAGTATACTCCTTGAATAAATCCAAAAATCAAATGCATCTTTCTTTCTCTCTCTTTCAGCCCATTTGAAGAGATGGGTTAGAAAATGATGGAGAGATCGGCTATCGCGTGACTTATAAGCTCCTGTCTCTATCTTTTTTCAACAGATGCGTTTAAATGGGCGGAGAGATAAAGAGAGAGAAAGACAAAATCCCCCCATCAAAGTGTTCATCCCCGACGCGATGATCATTGGATCTATAGAGATAGATGCGGAGTGACTCTTTTCGGTTTCGAATTAAACCACACTATAAGTCTGGTTCAAAAGATTTTGCTGTGACGCATCAAGTTACCACATACCATTTTTAGGTTCAAGTTAAAAAAAACTTGTAGTGACGGGGACAATAATACTTGGCCAGGATATGCAGTACACGCAGCTCACCGAATAAATGGTGCGGATTGCATATCCTGACTGATTGTAAGTATCTTCGTCCCCGCTAGTATGTACTATCGACGCCAAAAAAGTACCTTCATCATTATGTTCTTTCGGGGGGTTTTAAGGGTAATCGCAGTGAGAACTTTAGACTTATTTTGGAGCACTTAAAAATAGCACTATATACACTGGAGATTTAAACAATCGAAAGTTTCTAGTTTATTCAGAATTGACTGAAGAATTCACAAAGGAAACTTTTGAAGAGGGTACTTTCTTTTGGCGTACATAGCACATCATTTAAATGATTGCCAGGTCTGCTCGTCAGCTCGAGGTCCGCAGAATTTCTCATATAAATCAATAAACGATTCGGTCAATCTAAAAATAACAAACACATCACCTGTTGTTTATCTAAATGAGATACATATTTTTCAACTTCGGACTGGTATGAGGACTTTTGGGACACACTGTTATTAATAAAGAAGTTTGGAATTCCCGACAGTAGTTTTCACTGTCAAAAGGTTGGCGGTAAAACTGCGGTGACATACCGACGATCTTCAGGGTGCTTCAGTCTGGCACGTCAGAAATTCTGACGGGAGTTTAAATGAGGTCTCTGGTATTTTGATGAGAGATTTGTCTCGGCAGTCGGCCGCACGCGTGCCAAACAGTGTTGCCAAAGTGGCGGGAAATTCAAAAAATATTCACATTGAGTTAAATGGGGGAAATGCGTAATATATTCAAAACGGCAGCGCCCTGGCGTCAAGGGCCGAAGAGGTCAAGTATGCCTATAAATCGTAAATCTTCATCGATGTGATTCCATATTCGCTGATAGATGGCGCTGAGGGTTTGCCACTGTTTGATTAGTGAAAAACAAATATAGTCTTCAAATTTTAAATGACTCTTTCCAGAAAAATCGGACAGCCAAGCCCTCGAGATTGGTTTCAAGAATGCACGCCCAGTGGCGGATTGGTTTCAAGGGGTAGGGCCTCAAATTTTGCCTTTTATCAACAGAAAATAACTCAAAATTGGTGGTCTTCAAAGATTGGTATATTCAGCCCCAATTTTTATTTGAGTTCGTTTCAGAAGTGTGGGCGCAGCTCATCGATATTTTTGGGCGAATTTTCGATCTCCGTTCATTCAAATCAAAACAAAACTTTCCTCCGACTTTGACATTTTAATTTTAAAGCGTTTCTCAAGGAAAAGCCAACCCTTAAATTTATTTACATTCAATTTTACTTTTTAACATACGGTGGCGAAGCGTGCGATCTGACAATGTTGCATTTGGTTCATTAAAACCCACGAAAAATATCGAACTATCTAGAAATCGGCGATGACCATCGGATTTACTCGTTTCCACGGGTTCAAGCGGACAAAATGCTACGTTGCCGGGTAAAGCACGCTTCGCCGTAATATCAGGTAATAAGATCTGGTAATATAAGAAATAACCTTGGAAAATTCCAAAGATTATCTGTCTCGGTGCGCCTACACTTCTACACCGACCCCGACCTCTATTATTGAAACCTTCTTGAGGCGGCGCGCATTCTAGGAGCAAATCTTGAGGGCCTCATTGGCGATCCGACATTTTTATAAAGAAACATTTAATTTGTCGACTTTAATTATTCATTAAACGGTCACGTTAAAAATCAAGGCTGAAGAAAACAAGGACTAAACACGGGAAAAAAAAGACTAGAAGAATTTACATCTACACAGCTGATTTTGGATTCCGCTATCAAGTATGATAAATTTACCATCATATGAGCGGTAAATGCAAAGTATCTTGTGGTAAATGTACCAACAGGTTATTTTAATTTACCACAAGGTGCGTTGCATTTACCATATGATGGTGAAATTTACCGCACTTGATAGCAGACTCCAAAATTGGCTATATGCAGATGGTATAAATTCTATACCAGTCTTTTTTTTCCCGTGTACAAAACTGTGCGGCGACCGATCGGATTTTTGAGAAACTAGGAGAACGTCAGGGTCCTTCATGGGACTTGTTCCTCTTTATTAGAGTTACGCGCCATGTTCAACTGATGATTAAATCCGAACAAACAAATAAAAATGGACTAAGTTGAAAGGGTGCCGAAGTTTCGGTTCCTTTTCTTAATTTATTTTTATTTCATTTTATATCTTCCTATTTCTCTTGCTGATTGTCTATGTTGTAGCATCCTCAGGAACACGATCAGAGGAGCTCATCAGACCGATTCAAGACGCCCGATGCGGCGATTCGAAAGAAAAGTTTTTTTTTTTTTTTTTTTTTTTTGTTGGTCGGACGAGATGATTTTGGTAACTGCTTGTCGCGGTGACTCCGACCGCAGCTTGGCGGCGAGCTTAGAGAGAGAGAAAAAGAAACTCCCAACTCTCAATAGATCGAATTATGAGTCATTAGCATATTTGAGGATTCCGGACTATAGTTCGGCTTTAACATTTAACAAGTTCGAAATGACGGAGACAGATTGTTGTTAGAGGTTACTCTTGCGCCTGTGACATCGTAACAAATGATTTGAATAAAGGCGCCTGAAGTTGCGTCACGGTTCTCCCCCACCCCGAATTCCCTCCCTTCGCCATACGCACTATGAGAATTTCTAAAGATTTATTGGAGTCGAAGTATTTTTAATTTTAGATTCTGCATCATCGAGAGTGAGAGAAAAAAAAAAAAACCGACATGACATTTCCGTAACGGGCTATAACAATGGAGAGGTTTTCTGGGATGTGCTTCAGAAACACCAATTCAAAACAGTCAAAATTTCACCATAAAAAATCAACAAAAGAAAATGAAATTTTAATCAATAGGAGTTGCAGACGAACTTCATTATGAGTTTATTTTGTAATTTTAACTCGTTTTTCGCAAGGAATGGTAGAATTATACATTTTTCTGACTACATCGTTATCATCATTCTCTTGTCCCTTTATTCATCATATTAAACACGTCAAAATCATTATATTATTATTATTTGATACACCGACTAGACTGCCTTAATAACTGTATACTATTTGGATGAAAAAAGTTTTCCCTTTTTACTAGGAGGGGGGGGGGGTTCCCCTTAGACCTTCCATTGGGATTCAACAATTTTGTCCCCCTCAGAAATTTTTTCGTCCATGCTGTCACACTTTAGGATAGGACTTTTAACATCACATAGCCCCTCCATACACTGAGAAAAATTTTCCTGTTGAATCAACAGGACGTCTATTTAATACTTACTCAACCGAAATTCCTGCTGTTACAACAAGAATTACTGTTATTTCAATAGAAATTCCTGTCATTTCATTTGAACAGGAATTCCTGTTACTTGACTGGAATTCCTGTTTAAGCAACAGGAATTCCGGTTAAGTAAATATTAAGAAAGACGTCTCGTTACGCAACAGGACATTTTTCTCAGTGTGGTTAAAGCTCGTTGGAAGATCTGCAGTTTGACCGTCTGAAGAGGCCAGAGAGTATATACCTAGGTAGTTTTTCACGACTAATTTGCAATTGACCGCCCTCTTGAACGACATGTAATGCGTATAATTTTTTTTGAAGGCGGTTAACAAATTAACACGGCCGAGATAGGGAGTGTCAGAACTGGGGACTTCGTAATCTTTGGGTGGTCTACTGTGCGGTAGCTTGCATCTCAGGAGTCAAAGACGTAGATAAGTGAGTCAGAGAGAGAGAGAGAGAGAGAGAGAGAGAGAGAGAGAGAGAGAGAGAGAGAGAGAGAGAGAGAGAAAGAAGAGAGAGAGAGAGAGAGAGAGTGAGGGGGGAGAGAGAAGGGGGAAGAGAGGGAGGGAAAGAGAGAGCAAAAGTCGCGCCTACAAAAGAAAGAAAGAAAACCGAATCGAGTTTTTCGAGCCCCATTGTTGTCTGTCTACGCCCACTCTCTCAAGAGCCGCACAGCGATTGTTGATTTTTTATTCCATTTTTAAATCCTTTTAACGTATAATAATGTCATAAAAATATTTATTATGGGTCCTTGTTTGATTGTGGGACCGCGCCGCGTGAAGTGGTTATGGGTTATGGGAATGAGGGGCATTTTCTTCTGCCGCGCCGCGGCCGTATCTTTATACACACACGAAACACATCCACACTAATATTCCGCTTTGGGGCCGCGACCCCACGGACCACGGCCGACCCCGTCATCTCATGGCATGGCTCACACACGAGTGAACTTATTATTCCAATCGGTTTCGTGATTTCGTCCTTCGTTTCTTTTGGTGTCTATTTGATTTGTTCGAGTCATTTATTTAAATCAAAGTCGCCAAACACAATGTCGAGGCTTATTAAATTGTATTTATTAAATATTTTATACCATCGTAAGATTTACATTGCAGTTATTACAAATAGAAGAAGACATTTCTCGGTTTTTTTTTTTTTTTTTTTTTTTTTTTTTTTTTTTTTTTAAACCTTCAAGTTTTCGAGATCTTTGGTAACGTGAGGTCCCCAAGAAACGGGGTCAAAAACCTGATTACAAAAAGTTATTGAGTAAGATTGTGAATGGTGTTGCGGATTGAATTTTCTTAATCATCTCACGTTTAGAATTTTGCGCTATCATTGTTAGATACAATTTTCAAGTACTATGACTTTCAGTAAAAGTAAAGTTTCAGTAAGTAAAAGAAAGTCATCCCATCGAAATTTTTCTTGGTGAATTTATCTTAATTACTTTCCATCGTTTTAAATTTTTTGAGGCGTAATGCAAGTGGGAATAGTGTGAGACTTTGAAACACCTGAAAACCGTCAAAATTCGCAAATTGGTCGAGAAATTACAAAATGAAAATTTCTATCAGGATATCCTCTCTTGAAAGCCGAAGAACAACAATTTTTTCGTGACATCAGGAGTTTTAAGTCCAAACACATCCTCTCATTTTTTAGCCGCCCTTTTACCGAAGTACTCCACGATTTCAAACTTCTCAACTTCCGATTAATGTTTCTTCTTTCGAATGGGACATGTGCTAAGGGTTTGCATTTCGGAGGATTTTAGACTTTCAGTAATCAAATGAAAATATTTTTCGAGCTGAAAATAAAGGCTGCCTTTGTTTATATTTTATTTTATTTTTGTCTATATTTTTTTTGAAGGTTCTGTAGTTCTAAAGAGATGCTTTTTCAGCTCAAGATACATTGTTTCAAACGGTAATTCTACGCAGTGACGTCACAACGAGTTATAATTTCGACGAAACCATAAACCACGTTGAAATATCAAAAGGCATCATCTTCGAAGAACGCTGCGCATAGACCAAATAATTTTAGGTCCCGAGCGTAACTTACGCTCGGTCACATGACCGTGCGTAAGCTCTTTGATTAGTCGAAACCGCACGCAACATGCACGCAATTCAATGCTCGGGACCTAATTATTATTTGGTCCCTTGGTCACAGCTTGTAGCATCAGTTCAGAATGAAGGCGCTCGGTTCTATTCCCTCTTCTTCCCCCATTGAGTTTTTTAAAAAAAGATTTGTAAACTGCTGCTGGCGTTAAATCTCACAGTTCATTTTACCCGTACCAACTCTCACGCGGAAGTCGCGAGATTTAACGAACTCGGCTCGGCAAACCCCATCAGAGGTCGAGGCAACTGGCTGGCAACCGAGACTGCGTTGATCGGTGCAATCGGTGTTGGTAAACGGTGAATGGTGAACCGACGAGTCAAGTATACGACGACTAACGAAGTAAGATGAGACGAAGACACCTGCAAGCACCTGCCAGCACCTGCGTGGCTGCTCGCTGCAGTAGTGCCAGTGCCCATTGGAAACGGAGGAGACAGTGTCATCGTCACCGAGACATTGAGGGAGAGGGAGGGAGAAAGATAGAGGGATATAGAGAGGGAGAGAGGGAGGGAGGGAGAGAGAGAGAGATAGAGAGAGAGAGAGAGAGAGAGAGAGAGAGAGAGAGAGAGAGAGAGAGAGAGAGAGCGCATCTTATACTCTTGACATTCTCGTATTCGCTTCTCAACTTCAAGCTTGCGGTTATCCAAGTTCCGCCGGCTTAATCACCTCCCTCAGAAAATTTGCACTAGCTGTAGTACAGTATAAACCACTGACCAAATTTCAATATTGGCATGCATTCACGGTCGATTATACAAAGGGTGACTCAAAAGTACCGGGACTAATACTGTGACTTCAAGTTAGTGATCTGATCTAGGTTGCGTTGGAAAGATCGACTCATTCGCTCTCGTAGCTAGGAATTCGTCTTTCTCTCTCTCTCTCTGCCCATTTGAATGCATGTGTTAGAAAAGGATGATTATTGGGGCTGTCACGTGATTTCAGCCCCTGTTTCTGTCCTTTTCTAACTCATGCGATCAAATGGACAGAGAGAGAGACCAATTCCTGGATACGGCTATGGTTGCAACCCCAAGGTCACCACCCCATTTCACGAACGGTCTTAAGATTCTGCTCCGAGTTGTGGCCGCCAGCAAGAAAATTAACTTCAAAACCAATTTCATGGGGGGGGGGGGCCCCTCAATTTTCAAAACTTTATACTTGACTTGAAAACTGGAGTAAAAATCGGCACTACAAAGAGGATGGTAAATACCCTATAAAGTGCAGTATACACCCGTCTGATTATTCGTGTATAGTATCTGCAATATCGCTCCTTTAACAACTCTTCAACATCATTTCTCGCGATGGAATTGCTTCTAGGAAATAATCCATTATAATTTTCTCTTATTTAAGCCAGCACCATCCAACTTCAACAACGCTGTAAGTCGTACCGACTATAAATAATAACTATCGTCTGATTAAATTACTTCATCTAGCAGACAAGATTTCCAACTAGATAACAACCACATAAGTGTTTAAACTAATTCATCTCATACCTCAGCAGTGAAGAACTGCGGATTACCCGGGTAATCAACGCGAAATATTCGGATTCTAACACTAAACATGGCAACACAGGAATGATTACACTGATTCTGATTGTACGTTAAGTTGAGGTTACACTTGCACGGATTCGCGGGTGCGACGCTACGCTCAACGCCCATTGGATCGAAACACGGATTTTTTCGAACATGAATAACTGTTATGTTTTGGCTTTAAAAACATTTTTTAGTTTTAATATTTTCTTGGAAAAATCGAGTTATTTGACTCATTTTAATCTTAACATAAATTATTTTACACATTTTTAAGTAATCTCACTATTTGCTGTTCACAACCTTAGTTTTTATTCGTAATGTTGTGTCCGGGAAAATGAAAAGTTCGATCCCACTGTACGGCGGCCTCAGCACTCGCCACGTTTCTACTCCAGCCTTAAAGTCACCCTCTTGATTTTGAGCCGCAACTCAAGGTTTGTCTTAGATTAATAATAACACGAAAACATGCTGGCACACCATAGTGACAGTAACAGTCTCTCTATCTCTAAAGCTCGTTATCCTTAACAGAATTTTCATCAAGGGACTCCATTCGTATAACGTGATAGTCAAAGGGTTAAGGATCCTCCCTTCCCAGCCAAAATTTCCAACCCGAGGACTCATTTCCTGTGAGCTGTATTCACTCAACCCAGCATAAAACTTGCCGTTTTTTCGAGGCAAAGTAAGTAGCCCGCAAAGAAAAGCCGGACGCGGAGGTTTATCGCTTCTCAAATAGAATCCAGCGCAGCCCCGCGTGGCCGATAAAGCCGCGGCCGTCCGCGCGTCCGCTGCCGTTGTCCTGTCGCGCAAGTCGCGAGTCTCATGTCACATACTCTCATGCGACTCATGGTCTCATGATGTCGCGCGGGGCTCAAAGCATCCGATACGAAACAAACATCCTTTGGCCCCTTATCTTCTTCCCATTCTTCTCCTTCGTCTTATAATACGAGAGAGTCTTGTGCCTTGACTCAAGAGCAGAGTCACAGCAATGCGTCTCTGTGACTTCCATATTCAAGTAGGATTCCGATTCCACTATTCCTCCGTTCCGAATTCCTTAACCAAATCGGGTCTCCAAGTCTCAATTATCCATTCCCATTGTCCCCCCCTCCATCCCTTCCCCCTGTTCCAAACCCCCCCCCCCCTTCCTCCACACACCTACAAAAGAGCTTCTCAGTTGACGGGAGCTTCCACGGTGGAAACAAAAATGGAAATTAGCTCCGAGGCTCTTGAGGCTCCGACCGCATCTTGAATACCAATTTTTTTTTTTTATTCATTTTTATGACTCGAATGATGACGATTCTTTTTGTGAGATGTCTGTCATTTTTCAATCTGATTTGTTATCGCTGGTGTCCGTCGGACGTTTGGTGCGTCGGTTCTATATGCAATCCATTTACCTAGTCGGGGCTACCGAAGTCGAAAGTATGATGTTCCGGCGTTTCCGCTCGCTGCACGTTCGCCCGTTCTACGCACAGATAGACCCTTGAGGCAGTTTAGACTGGTAAATGTCGAGAATATACTGAAAAATGGGGTTCTTGCACATATTGTTTGCTACACCTGCGCATGATTGACGGATCGGATCTTCAATGATCCGATCCATTGTGACTGCATGTGACACGGATTAAAAACTTGAGTGATACAACCATCGACTGATTATGGGTCTGGTGTACTTTAGCTACAACAATATAAAAGCTTGATCCTTTTGTAAAGTTTGGCCAATATGACGACGAGCACGTTAAAAACGTTTAAAATCCACTCACTAACTCAGGAAGTCGCATCAAGTTTAATCAGCCCGCGCTACACTACACACTATTTGCACCGGCATACTATACTACTTTTCCGTGCTCGAAGTAAAGTTCTGATTGCATGAAGGAGAATCACTGTCACAACAAGGAATCTTTTACTTGTAGCAGCAAACATTTTCCTTGGGTTAAAGGAATTTCCCCTTAGTCAATATTTCACTGTGCAGTTTCTTTAACACAAACGAAATACACCTTGGATTAAAAAAAGAATTCTCTCAGTGCAGTCTTTTTTTCTCCGTGTATAGAGGGTTTTAGTAATGGCGACTGCCGGTGATAAGCGTTCCAATCCAAACAAAGCCGGTTTATCTCTCTCGCTCTCACGTGACCCCTGGGCCTGGGCCTACGTACTGCCATCTCACTCTAATTTCAAAAATCGTACACGGAGACTTATTTTGTAAAATTTTAAGGCCGAAATGAATTTCTCGAGGCATTTTAATGCGATTATGACAATAATGCGTCGTAAAACAAGGCCCTGTATGCGAATTTCGAAACTAGAAAGAGATGGATATACATGGGGGTCAAGGGAGAGTGAGTGATGAGATAGTTTGGAACGCTACGCGAGTTTTATCACAACCGATTGCGATCGATGAGCGCATTGTTGTGGTTGCGTTGGCTAGCTAACCGTTGACTTTGCTCTAAAACCGTCTTTACTCCGCACTTTCAATATACAGGGTGTTCCATACAAAAAGCATGATTTAAGAACCCGCGGTGGGTGGAAGCGCATTGATGTATGCGTATGCATGTGAATGTGTAACTCAAACTGAAAAGTGATCCCGCGGTTCTGTGATTTTCTCACAATCAGAGCGAGTTGAAGCTTCTAAACTTACACGCGAGGGCCCGAGCAAAGCGGTAAGCTTGGCGGTGCCGACCGCGGCGTCGTGTATAGGTGTATAGTGTATACACATATACGCTTACACTCTCCACTCTACACTCTACATACTCCATACAAACATCACTACATAAGTATTTGATATCATCGGGGGTATCTGGTACCCCGAACGGGCGAACGGCGAACCGCCGAACGTGCATAAACTATATATGTATATACACACACCGCACTTTGCGCATGAGCACATTTTGAGAGGTGCATTCTACTTTCTATACGTGTATGTTGATACGTTTCATGTATCCGCGCAACCAGTGTTGTCACATTGGGCAGGAAATTCAAAAATTTGCATAGAATTAAATGGGGGGGGGGAGTTGGTAAAATAATGCGAAAAACAGCGCTCCTGCCGAGAACGTTGCGAGTTGGGTTTGCCTCGAGAATTTATAGGTAGGCATGGGCGCCCGCCGAAAAATTTCCAAGGAGAGGCAAAATTGTTGAACCTCAATGGAAGGTGTAGGAGACCCCCCCCCCCCACCGGGGGGGAGGGGGAACTCTTTTTTTTTCATCCAAATGGTGTACAATTATTAAGCCATGGTAGGTGTATCAAATAATTAAGGCTAGTCTTGACCAGCCCTAAAATTTCGTCCAAATCCCGATATTTTACAACCTCAATTTTAAAATTCCTGAAAAGCTATCCACTCCATTTTCTATCAATGGAGCTCTTGCAAGCGTTTCCTGTAAGGAAATGAATAGTCCATTCGTATGTAAAAACCAGCGAAAGTCACGAAAATCACACCGAAAAAGTTTAAAATTCAATAATAAACGCACAAAACCGCTCTAACGGAAAGATCGTAATGGCACTTCAACGCAGGTATCATGGGAGATTCATGTCTAATTTGTCACTATCTCTACGGTAACACAGAGATTTGTCTCAATTTAGATAGGAATCTCCCATGAAACCTGCGTCGAAACGCCATTATGCATGATTCTGAGAGTGAATTTCGTGATTTTTCAGTGCACTCATCGTCATTTTTACAGGTTTTTATGCAAGACTCAACCCATCAATCCATCAATCCCCTGTAGCAAAAGTTTGCAAGAGCCCCATTCAAACCTTTTCTCAATGTATAGATTCCACCAGTTCTATAATAAAATACTTCGCAACTCCCGATTTACCTCATTTTCCCCCAAATCCTCATCCTTTTTCCATCATCCGTGTATTTCAAACGGAACTTTTCAAGTCGAGCAAGTTCAAAAGGAAAAAACGAGGAACGTGTTAAAACACGGCCCTCTGAGTCTCCTAAACTTTTCAAACACAAATATACCAACAACACAACGGACATCCAATAATCAAACTTTCCTGTCCCATAAATTTTCTTGCGCGAGGAGTTGTGTTTAAATAATTTAAGAGCCAGTTGGGTTGATAGAGCAGGACGAGAGCAGACATTAATCTGCGGTCGTAAATAAAAAATGAAAAACCTCAACCGCGGCCCCGTCCATTGCGATGTAGCTTCGGCGTTGGTTTTGCGGCGCAGAAGAGAATATTCTCGTTAGTATGAAATCAAAATGAAAGGTATAAAACAATAGTTCAGAGAGACGCGATGCTGCGGTGACCAGCCGCGGCGTATCAGCTAATTAAATTCAAAGTAGACATCGCATTATCCTTTTGACATGGGTGAACGGCGCACATTGGTAAGGAATTTTTTACTCATCGATGAAAGGGTTAGAACTCAAACGGAAAAATAGCTGGGTGGATTTAGAGTCCCATTTTTATAAAAGAGTCTGGTCGTGTGAACAAGTGCAAAGAAGAAGAAGCGATCACGGAGAAAAATGTATAGTTGGAGCTACCAGAATTACTTCTACATGATAGTTAATTTATGTAATGGGTCTGTTGCAAACTTTTGCTACAACGATTAAGAGTGTTTGATTTGATGTAAAATCGCCTGAAAAGTCCATTGGTGGCATCAGAAAGTCATAAAATGCAATAATAAACTCACAAGAGGCGTTTAATGAAATCCAAGATGGCGGAGAAATGTCGAGCAATTTTTATGCATGCACTACGAACATCCAAGGATAGCCAACCTCACAATATCGATCACAAGAAATCACAACGTAAACAAACACATAACCTCTACCTTAAGTGAGGTTGTCAAAGTTGGCCATCCTTGGATGTTCACGGTGCATGCATACAAATTGCTCGATGCCATCTTGGATTTCATTAAACGCCTCTTGTGAGTTTATTATTGCTTTTTATGACTTTCTGATGCGACCAATGGACTTTTCAGACGATTTTACATTAGATTAAACACTCTTAATTGTTCTAGCAAAAGTTTGCAACATTCTTTGACATTCTTTAATTCACCGATGATTCCACGCGATTGAGAAAAGATCACAACATTTCTGTTCAGTGAAGTGACTAGACGGCTCGAAAAAATACTAATCTGTATTCTTTTCTCAATCGGTGGAGTCGTTGATGACTGAGAAAAACTTGCGGATGATATTTTAATAATTAAACGACGATTGCTTTCAGCAACAGCATTTGCTTTCAGGAGCAGAACATCATCAACTTTGTATTACATTTTCCTGCAGCTTATTTTTTTAGATTACTGATGTCTCAATTGATGAAAATAGTCTTATGAAGAGTCTACATATAGCCATTATAGTTGGAACCGCTTTTGGAAAATGGTCGAACCGGTTCAAACTCGGTTCAGCCCGTGAGGTTCGGTTCGGTTCGGATCGCGGTTCGAGACTTTTTCTGAAAAACGGTTGGCAGTTCACGAATTCGGCGGTTCGGAGCTGTTTTCGGTTCGAAGCCCTGAATTAAACCCATTTTTGAGATATTTAGGTCAAGTTTATATTGGAATTTTAGAAGTGTAAGGTTGGCAATTTTGCAGTTTGATCAAATCCATTTGAGCGTGTACGAAGCGCTTTAGGTATGATACCACCTTCTTCTGGTGCTCTGTTTTATGGTGATCATTTTACCGGGCCGCCCGCGGGTTCACTGTTCAGTTGCCAGCGTGCGCCGGCCGCAGTGCGCAGACGCAACGCTAGAACACTGGCCTGGCGCACGGCCGCGCCACTTGTTCGCGCTTCGTAAATGAGTCCATATTTCCAAGTTCGACTTTACCCCCACAAATATTTATGGGCATGAGAATTATGGCCTGCGCCCTCCGCCAGCACTGCCCCCCTCCCCTCCCCTCCCCTCCCCAGCCGCCACGTACCGTTTTTTTTTCTTCTTCTAAGGAGAAATAATACGCCTGGTTTTTACCTTTTCTTTGCCACCAACGTCGACGCATTTACCGACTGCACGTATACAGGTATATATTTGTACTTCGAGCAAAGCGCAAACTGTTGATTAAATTTCTCCCCCCCCTCTCTCTTTCTCTCTCCCTGCCTCTTTCTTCGTCCATCCCTCTCTTTAACAACTCGTCTCCCCGTGAGTAATGACCCGATGGTGGGTCATGAGAAATAAGCTAACTAAACACGCGGATATACAACTATAAGTGGAAGTCAATATATCAGAATCAGTCAGATTGACTTGTTTGAATCAAAACAATAAATAAAGTGAGTGTGAGTGTGTTTAAATGGATCCGCCTATAACGTCGAACTTTATGGGTGATGATCATAGAAAGATAAACATCATAGATCAATAACAAACCGTGTGTTTATCGGTGAAATCTATTATTATCGAGTTTATATCGATTGTGATCGATACAGCGCGTGATGAGACATGAAAAAAGAAATGAGCGAGTATGAGGAAAGTAGACGGGAAATCAGAAAAATGTCCGATTATTAAAGTTTTATTGACTTTGATTTAATCACTTGAACGCCTGGAGGCTGACCCTTGAGATTATCGACTTTTGAAAGGTAGGTTGGATAAGAATTGAAAATTGTGATTGGTGGAGTCGGGTTACGTTGGTCGCTAAGTCTAATCAAAATACGATAGTTGAGCCGCTATTGGCAGCAACCAAAATAGTCCACACATGGACTCAAAAATGGATGTCACATGGGCGAAAAGCGAAAAGCAAAATAGGTTGTTTATTACATCAAATATTTTTTTCTATTTCATCAGTGATCATACAACGGAATACATGTGGAATATTGGGGGGGGGGGGGTATATACATTTTTTCCCCCGTGCAGTAAAAGTGAGCTATAGCTCCAGTACATAGATAAACAGTGAAAGCAACCAATATTTCAATTTTACTTCCGAATTGCACAGTGGAAAAATCAATAAAAGGCGCCAAAAGATGCACGTGACGGAACCGTAATAATAGACGACTGAGTCAGCTGATGGTGGTAAACAAACACGGATATTTGCATGTTCACAGGTAATAACCCAGAGTATTCGGGACAGTTAAAAAAAAGGGAGCTCGTAAAAGTCTTTCAGCGATGCCTAGGTCACAAGTGCGCGGTTTACTTGCTATAGTTATTTGTTCACGCTGCGCCATTACATGTTGGAAAGTCTTGTGAGTTGAGAGTACGGCGAAAAGTGAATACATTTAGTGGATGGACGCAGGATTTATTTCCAACGATGACATCAACATTCAACATTCAACAAGCCTTTTTACGATTTATTCCCCCTTATTGGTGGGGCTCTTGCAAACTTTTGCTACAGCGATATAGAGTGTGAAATCTTAAGTAAAATCACTTGAAAAGTCCATTCGTGGTATCAGAAAGTCATAAATGCAGTATTAAACTCACAAAGAGGCGTTTAACTGAAACCCAAGATGGCGGTAAGATATCGAGCAATCTGTGAGCACGCACCGTATAAGCATCCATGATGACCAACTTTAACAACCTCACAGCATCGCAGGTTATGAGTTTGTTTGCGTTGTGATTGGTTGTGAGGTTGGCCATCTTGGATGTTCATTGTGCTTGCATACAGGTTGCTCGATATTTTACCGCCATCTTGGATTTAAGTTAAATGCCTTCTGTGAGGTAGTTAGTGCATTTTATGACTTTCTGTTGCCACCAATGGACTTTTCACACGATTTTAAACGAGATTGATCACTCAAAAGCGCTGTAACAAAGTTTGCAACAGACCCATTGTAAGAAAGGATTGTGGAATATTTCTGTGATTTTGTGTGTCATCAATTTGTTGAGAAAATTCTGCTAAATCTATATGAAAGAAATTCCTACGGCAAAATTCTTCTTCGTTTTCGAGGAAAATGAATTTAGAGAAAAACCAATTTCCACAAGTCCAAAAAAAATTTGGACACACGTTCACAGCCAATCAGAAGCCGAAGCCCGTGCTATACCGATCCCTATATCCTGCAGTGACCACGCATGCCTCACGTTCAATAGCGATCGACTCTTGTTTACTCTTTGTTTTAGATCTTTTTAGTGCGCACAACGGTAGTTTTGATTGATCTCACGGTATAATTGAAAATAAATAAAAAAGTCATTTCACTTAAATTAATATACTCGCTAAATTATTGTCACCAAAGTTCACAAGCAAACCATTCACCGGAAAATAGCACAGTTCCACCATGGCAGCTTATTGTGCAATCTAGCAACAAGGACCCTCTCCATTTGAACCTGCTTGAAACAACCGATTCTTTGGCGCAGCGGCACTGTGCCTCACCTAAAATCGATATATTTGCATTTATTTGAATGGGAAAAGAGCTGGTTGTCAGACTGCACGAGTCTCCTCTGGAATTTGCAAAGACGAATAAAAGATTACAGAGCCATAGGCGGACCGTGACCAAAAAAAGTGGGGGGGGGGCTAAAAAGTGATGACTTTTTTTTTTTTTTTTTTTTTTTTTTCTTGCTTCTCTAGTCTCAAATGATGACTCTTTCCCGATTTTTAGCCCCTCCACCCAAAAAAATTAGGGGGCCCCCTTAGCCCCTGATACGGTCCGCCTATGTTACAGAGCTTTACATTACAATACATAGGATCTGTACACAGTATACACTGAAAATATTATACAGCACCTGTGAACTTTGCTGCACCTATGCAGCATTGCAACGCTCCGGTGAGTTCTAAAACTCCCTCCACCGATGACTTGACTTGGTCATCGATGCGCGGATGGTGGCCGGTGGCGGTGGGTCGAAGATTGAAACCAATTAGAGATTACATCACCCGAAGAAATACAGGAGAAAACAAAAGGTGCGAGGCTGGAATGCAGAGTATAGGTAGAGAAAAAAAAGAGATGGGGGAAAAAAGTGTCGCCTATTTTGATCAACGGTTTCCGCTGCTAAAACCTAGAACCGAAGCGGAATTAAAAAAAAAAAAAAAAGGTTGGAATCGGCGCCGTGACCTCGACGCACTACGACCGCAGTCATTTTGAGGAAGAAGAAAAAGGAGGAGTAAAGACAGAACGAGAGAGAGAGAGAAAGAAAGAGAGAGAGAGAGAGAGAGAGAGAGAGAGGGAGAGAGAGAGAGAGAGAGAGAGAGAGAGAGAGAGAGATAAAAAGAAATAAAAAGGTGTGAGGAGGGCTCTAACCTGACCACCAAACGCTGTTGTAGGTGAATGGGGGTGGAAGAGAAGAAAAGGTGAAAAAAAAAAGAAGTAGATGAGAACGAAGGTGATAGCATCAAGACGATAAGCTGATCGCGTGGTTGCCAAATTTCATGGGTAAAAGGACGTGATATAAACTGATTTCGGACTGATCCTAAATCAGCGTTGAAATGAATATACGTGTTTAGAATACTCAAGACTCGCTCAAGAGCTGAGGGGTGCATCTATAGGATTTAGAAACAAGTCTACCTCTCTCTCTCTCTCTCTCTCTTTGTCTATTTACATGCATTTGTTAGAGAAGGAAGGAGACAATGGCTGAAGTCATAAGGTTGTGATTTTGTGATTCAACCACTCATTCTATTCTTCTCTAACACGTTCATTCTTACGGACAAAGAGAGAAAAAAATAAGTTCCTGGATTCCTGAACTTAATCAAGTAAAATTCAATTTTCGAGAAAAATATGACTCAGATTCGGTTTCCAGGATCCACTTAAATTGGAAAATCTCACTGAATTCTCAAGGAAAGACCATCACAAGGAAGTGTTTTCCTTGGGTCTTTGTTTGGCGCCCATGACAATTTTGAATTTAGCGTCCTTAAATACCAGCGGCAATGCGATTTTAGTGTTGATGAGGGGGGGGGGTGGTGGTAAATAGAGAAAACTTCAATGTGGATGGCCGACCGATGTCCAAACCAAGCATGCAATAATACATGGAATGATGAGAGTCCATTCGAATGGGCGGAAACTTCCGGTGTCATCCAAAAAGCTACAAAATGTGTTCTATAGAGTATGGAGACCGATTTTAGCTAGCCCCCCCCCCCCACTTCCACCAGTAGCGTAATCGATAATGTGTCTTTCTCTCTCTTTGCATACTTAAAGTTATGTGTGTTCAGATGGACGAAGAGTGAGAAAGAGACACATTTCTGGAAACACGTACCACTGACACCCGCCCCCACGAAGTCGGTTTGTTTACCTCCTTTTTTATTTTTTTCCCACCCATCAGAAACCACTAATAAAATTAGGTGATTTATTGATCAAAATTATTTTCAAATTCTAAGTATACTATAGCGGCGACAAAAACAAACAAAAAAAAAAAACAACAACAACAACAAAAACACTTGCCCACTTGCTCTGAATGAGCCACCTCGCTCTCGAGTGCGATAATCTTTGTTCTGACATCGCCTTATCCCTTTGCCATTGCTGCTGCCAATATTTTACGCTCTTATGATTCAATGGGGCTCTTGGCTCTTTTATGGAAAAGATTTCTCCAGAATTGCCGATGTACTTGCAGTACAGTGAGCGTCATTGAATTGCATGCAGTTTTTCTCGCTCTCCGCGACTCGAGCCAGCGGCGCACTATGGTCCAGAAATCCGGTTTAGGATGACATTAGTTTGCATTAAAATCGCCCAATATCTTGAAAACGGCTCATCTGCCACCAAAACTGGTTATTACAAAAAAGATAGAACGTAAACCGTTTTAACTTTTTTGTGATAACCATTTTTGATGTCAGATGAGCCGTTTTCAAGATATTGGGCGATTTAAATGCAAACTAATGTCTTCCTAAATCGGACTTCTGGACCAAAGTGCGGCGGCTCGCAAAGTGCAATTTGGCAACGATATTTTACCTCCATTTGATTTTACGTAAAACAATCGATTCGATAGTGAAGCGCTGCTTCACCGACGTTCGACTGTTTTACATTGATTCAAATGAAGGGCAAACATTGTTGCCACATTGCACGAGCCGCCCCTGGCCACTCGACTTGAGTATTTCTAAAGCCAAAACAAAGTCGAGTAGACGTCGATTAAAGTCTCTGATTTGCACCGCTCCAGTTAGAAAATTAAAACCCCGCGTAAGATTTACAAGTTATCATTGACCACCTCAAATAACCTGCGCAGAAACCGAAAAAACATTTTCTGCACATAGCAAATCACCAGATATCAGTAAATCAGTTCGATGATGGCAGAGAGACGAATCTGACAACACTGAATGCCAGGCAACACAACAATATAACGCTCAGTTTGCGAGGCGCTCTAGCTCAGCGATACGCGATGACGATTGTCGATGCGCGCGCAGCCATCTCCGGGGCCATACGTCTCAATCAGCCGTAACGAAAAGAAACACCAAGATTTATGTGAAAACACATTTCTTCCTTTTCATATATATTTATCTAAAACACAGGATGTGGTCTCTGGTCTCTCCTGGTCTCAGCTCAGCGGGCCTATGCTTGCCCATGTCTCTGCGGCCTCTGTTTTCCTTCGCCGCGGTATACAATGTATTTACCTGTGTCCTGTAGTAACCTGCTCCATTGCTTCAGAGCTCATCGATCCAGGATTCAGGATTCGGGCTAAGGAGAGGCGTGCGGTGATCCTAACCTGGTCGCGCAATTGGTTCGGAAGAAGGATTTTTTGGACGCGAAAAGATCAAGTATCAATTCTACGGCTGTGCATTTGCGGATCCAGGAAATCGTCCCCCCCCTCTCTATCTCTCTTTATTCCCATTAGAATGCACATGTTAGAAAAGGATCGAAAATCACGGGAATGCTCCTTATCCGTCTTTTTCCAACACACGCATTCTAATAGGAGGAGAGAGAGAGAGAGAGAGAGAGAGAGAGAGAGAGAGAGAGAGAGAGAGAGAGAGAGAGAGAGAGAGAGAGAGAGAGAGAGAGAGACTCCTGGACCCGCTAATGCTGTTGTGACTACACTAAACTAGTCAATGCCTTGATGTGAGTTCAGCTTCATTCTTCAGTTTTGTTCATTTGTCATCTTCTAATTCCAGGTTCTTTTGTCTGCTTGATTTTCAATGTAATTTGAAAAAAAAACTCTTTGCATAAGGATATTTTCACCACTTTTCCTTCTCACGAATTAATGAGCTCATCTGTTTTCATTTGTATTATATTATTATTATTATTATTATTTTTGAGGACTTGAAGGTCAAAATCTGAATCCTCCGTGGAAAGTTTAAGTTCAAAAAAAAAAAACAACAACAACAAAAAAACAAACAAAAAACAGTTTAAATATGTTTAACTTCGAGCCTTGGAATCAAATAATTATAAGTAATGCTGGTTACCGATTTTTTATGTATCCGCACACTTGACTTTTTCAACAGCCAGCAGCAGCTCGTAGATTTCGATGTCTCGATATCCCAAGGACATTTAAACAGATTGAAAAGAATCGTTTCTTTGGGGGTTCGATTTAACATAAAAATGATCGATACTTTGGAAAAGGATTAAATGAGAATTACCTTGATTCTTAGCGGGTTAAATTTAATCTCCGAATCGTTAATACTTTAGCTCAGGATTAAAATCAAAATAAATATTTTTTCTTGATGGGAAGTATCCTAAAAATTGATGGAAATCGACCCTCCAAAACACTGTAAGTTTGCAACAGACCAATTATTGCCTCATCGTTTTTCTAGCAGAATTTCACAGACGATTTTAAAATCCATTTAGCCACGGAAACCCCTTGCAAGAGCTGCCTGGAATTGCCCGTTTGAATCTAGAGAGGGCTCCCAGATCACGCATCACGCTTTGATCTACTGTGCGTCGGCGGAGAGGTTAGGGTGGAGCTCGGGGCGACTTCGAAGAGTGAGAACCTACCTAGATCTGTCATAACTATTGCCTTCGTTTTTATTTATTTGTATGCCTACTTAACAGCTTTATTTATTTACTCACGAAAAATAAAAAGAGAAGAATTACTGTGATATATAATTTATGAGATCTCTGTTCACTCATCTTTGCATCACATTATCCCAGGCTCCCGAAGTCGGGTCTTGATTCAAATCAAAGAGAGGGAGAGAGAGACTTGACCAGAGCAGAATGGCTCTTCCAGGAGGTCGTTTCTCTCTCGCTTTTGTCCGTATACAAATGAATGTGTTAGAAAAGGAAAGAAGAAGGGGCTATCAGATGAATTTAGTCCTGACCTATCCTACACCTCTCTATCGATATCCTCAGCTAATTTTACACGTGCATTTGAATAGACAAAAAGAGAGAAATGTGAGTTCTTGGATGTGCCATAAAGTAGCTGACCCTTGTCACGCGGCGTTGTCTCCTTTCAGGAAAATCGTCCATCGACTGAACTATAAAGATGTAAAAAACCAAAGATTATACTAATGCGCCACAAAATGAGCGGTAGTAAAGAAAATCAAGCCGATGTTATAACTTGCTAAGCACTCTGTTATTGCTCTGGTGTGATTCTATAGATAACGTGCGATATTGTGAACTCGGATCTATAGTTCAGCGGAGCCTTTCTGTGGATATTTAAGGCTGCACTCTACATGTTACGATCCATCGGTGATTCTAAACGCGTTGGATCAAAGACTATATACAAATACCAGTATAGAGTAGTGTAGCACACGACGCCTTATAGAAATACGAGAAACTATTATCTTTGCGTTTCAACGGGTTATTGAATCACCGATGGGCTTAGTCATCATCAAGGCGCTAGTAATCTGATAACGTTCCATTTAGTCTACTTAAACCCATGTAATATATCGATTCAAGGGAGTTCACACTGAGCCCCCACCCCCAATATGTCGACCTTTTTTTATTACTTAAACCCTTTTACTACCAGATTACGAAGACAAATCTCAGCTGGCTCGCTTAAAATAAGGGGGTAGATAAATATTCCTACTCCGAGGAGTTAAATTTGCCTATACCGTCAATTGAAGGCGCTCTACGGACTCTTGTTTGTTAAAAGTCAACAACTTGGAGTTGATTCCGTCAGTAAAAACGAGTATACTCGGGCGTGGTATTGAAGCAAATCTTGTCCAAATTTCAATCCGATGGATAGCGCCACTAGCGCTGCTCAAAAATTCAACATCTTTTGGCTGAAATTGAAGAATTTACGCCAAAAGTACAAATTTGAAGAACGCCAGTATCTGCAAACAAATCTCAGGAAGATATCCTGAAAGTTTCAAGTTGAAATACTCAAAAATAAAGCCAAAATTATGAAATACGAAAATTTCGATAAGCCTCAACGAGTGCGGGTGAGGCAGATGATAGACATAGTATCACTTGCACTCACTTGCACTCACTAAAATTTAAAAAAAACAAAAAAAAAAAAAAAAAAAAAAAAAAAAAAAAAAACAAACAAACAAACAAACAAAAAAAACCGTAGGTGCTGACATGCTTGAATTTCGCGTTTTTCTGACGTTCCTTGAATTTCGCGTTTTTTTCTTTGGTTTCAACTTAAAATGCCAAAAACAAGACTTTCCCCAAAAGCGACTATAGTGGCGCTATCCAACGGATTGAAAACTGGAAAAGTTTTGCCTGAACTCACCTTAAATGAACAAAATGTAACGTTGCTAGATTGCAAGCGCTGCCACTGGATGGATTGTACTGAAACACCGCTAAATATTCGCAAAACGGCAACACTGAGCAACACTCCGATACATAATAATTTGACAAAAACTTGCTTTGTTGCCTCCATGCAATTTGTTGACTTTGACGAACCACTTTCCTCATCCGACAATGCACGGCTATAGTGCCAACACATATATTACTTCAACGATAGAGAAGGTAATTATAGAGTTTTTTCACCCCACCCTCCCCTCATGGCAACGTTATAGATATAGGGGCTACTAATTCACCGACAATTAGTTAAGGGGTTCGAAGGTGCGATGAAGAGGGAAATGAGGCATCGAGTTCGGAGGGTGGCCGCAGTGAAGTCTCAAGTCGGTATCCCATTTCGAACAAAGACGATCATCTTTCGATTCACGGATGATGAGGGATGAAGAGAAGATCCGGGGGTGGGGGGATGTAAAGGGAAAGGGAGGGGGAGGGGGAGAGATCATTGGTTTCTCCTTCCATCGTATCATAATTTGCAGACACACGAAACCACGAGTCCTTGTTTACACCCTATACGAGAACCATCAGAGAAACCTTCTCAGAGGACGATTTGATCAAAAGTTTTCCACAACTCAGCCTTAAGGGGTCTCTCCACCTGCGAATTTAAAAGCGCGGATAAACTGATTGAGTCAATGAGCTGGCTTGAAGTCGATAGGTCGAGTCCGATGTATCGACAGCAAAGAAGCCAATGGGGCTCTTGCAAACTTTTGTTACAGGGGATTGAAGAGTTGATTCTTGCATCAAAACCTGTACAAAAGACGATGAGTACACTGAAAAATCACAATATTCACTTTCAGAATCGGGCTTAGTGGCGGAGAGACGCAGGTATCACGGGGGATTCCTATCTAAATTGAGACATATCTCTGTGTTTCCGTAGAGAAAGTGACATAATAGACAGGAATCTCCCATGATACCTGCGTCGAACCGCAATTACCATCTTGCCGTTATAGCAGTTATGTGAGTTTATTACTGAATTTTAGACTTTCTTAGTGTGATTTCCGTGATTTTTGCTGGTCTTTACATACGATTGGACTATTTATTTGCTTATAGCAAAAGTTTGCAAGAGCCCCATTGGCTCAAGCAGTCAATTCGCGCTTTTAAATTCGCAGGTGGAGGGACTCCTTTAGGAGGGAGAGTGGAGGAGATTTAGATGGAAATCGCTGCGGAAATTTAGCTTTTTGGCATGGAACGTTAGTTTTTTTAAGGGGGGAGGGTAATCGCGACTGCTACAAATGAATGATCAGACAACATGCAATGAAAAAAAAAATTACCCAGAAGCATGACAATATGTGAACCAATGTAAAGGATAGTACAATAATTACTAGAATATTTCAGTGTTTGTACCATAGTTTTTGAAAATCTTGAGGAAATTCTAGTTCTGTAACCATATTCTAGTATTAACTCCAGAATTTTCTGGTCAAAGTACTAGACTTTCTGTGGTTCACGTATCTTTGTGCTTCTGGTAATATTACTAGAATTCAGGAATTCTTTTTTTTTTCTTTCAGTGTAACAGGGGCCGGAAAATGTCGGTGCGAAATGATCAAACTACATTGGTGGATGGTGAGGATTTGAGCATGCTATAGTAGATAGTTTACGGCCTCACCATGCATCTTATCATGTACTTTTTCGGACCGACATTTTCCGGCCCCAGTGCGCATCAACGATTACATATTTGTATTCTACCCGTAAAATGACAAGGTAATCTGTTGAGAACGTTAAATGTGCAAAATCTCCTCCAACGAGTCTAGCGGCGGCGGCCGTAAAGACTAAAGAGTTTAGAAAAATAAACTCGTCAGCCAATCAGATGTTATCTCGTCTCAACTCATTATCACTACAGATAGGGACTGTAGCAGTGAGCAGTGTAGCTAGGCGCCCCCTGCAAACTGCGAAGTACCGTTGAAGTTAGCCTCAAGGATTCTTGTTATACCTTTCTTCCGTCTATCTGATACGATGCCTTTTGTCTAGTACTTTACACCACAGTTTTACAGCCCCCCCTTCCGCCCCCCCCCCACCATGATTCATCCTATGCGCGAGGGCAAACGAGTCATCTTTTCCGCTCCAGAAACCGATTTCGCGGGGACGCGGACACTCGACCAGTAAACATAGACACGTGCGCATGCGCAGAAGATGAGATGCGAGTGCGTTTGAAAATTGCACATGTGCGTCATGCATACATGCAGTACATACAGACACTGTAGTCTTTGTACGCGCAACGCGACGGATATTCATGCAGGAGGCAATGCACGACCGCGCCGCACAGTGAAGCAAGTCAATTTAATGACATTTTTAAATTCACCGATGATTCCACCGGTTGAGAAAAGATTACATAGTTCAATTCAGTGTATGACTGTAATGCACGAAAATACTCTGATCTGTAATATTTTCTATAAATCGTTGGAAACGCCGTTAATTAATTAAAATATACGCAAGTTTTCAAAGTTATCGATGACTCTATACCGGTCGAGAAAATATAAAAGACGCTAATATCTTCGTGCATTACTGTCATACACTGAACTAAACTCTGTAATCTTTTCTCAACCGGTGGAATCTTCGGTGAGTTTCAAAATGCCATTAAATTCACGCAAATCGGCAGCTCTGCAATGGGACGAGTCGGACATGGAAAAAAATTACTAAAAATGCAAATTTGAATGTTTTTACGGTCAAAAAACAAACTATAAAGGGTGCTTCTTGTAGGAAATTTTACATTAAAATCAATAAAACCACTTTCAAACATCTACGTTGCGTATTAACAAAGATATACGCATTTAAAGTCTCCATGCCATGCCCGGTGCTGATCCATGAAAGACATGGATCAGCACCACTGTGCGCCAGCCTGCCGCGCGCTGCACCCACGCGCACGCGGATCAGCGCCGACGTCAGCGTCATAAAAGGATTCTGAATCCTTGCAACTTCCGTGACCTGCACTCATGTATCATCGATGTATATCCGTACCATGAGCGATCGAAAGGCCGCCGGCACAAGCGGGGCCGATCTTTCAATGTTTCATCGATCATAGTAAGGTTATAGACTCAGGAGCCCAATGAGAAATGGGTCTGCTGCAAACTTTTGCAACTGCGTATAATGGCGAATTGCCGTAGCCAGGATCTTGTCTTCCTCTCTCTTAGCCCATTTGAAAGTATGCGCTAGAAAAGGATGGATATGGGGGCTGTCACGTGACTTCAGCCTTTATTTCTGTCCTTTTCTAACACATTCAGTCAAATAAACAAAGAAAGAGAAAGGCAACAACAGATTATCTCATCTTAAAATATGTAAAATAATCAATCTTCAGGGGACTCACTAAGTCCCTGAGAAAGCGATTCTTAAGAATATGTTCAAATGGCTAAAATCATTTTGCCAATAGCACGAGCCGTCACTTCAATAAATTTTCCTTTACTAAATGTTCAGAACTTTGCCGAAGATTACCTCTCCGTTCAAAGACTGCGTGTTAGGTCTCAGTTTGCATCCTGAAATAACTTTAACTATATTTTTTTTACTAGGTTAAAATACCTTGTTGACAGAGGCGTCGGGTGTAACCGGCAACATAGCATTTCGTCCATTCCAGTGGCGTGACGTGCAATTTGGCAACGAGTACTTTCTCCATAAACCTATTAAAAATATGGAACTATTGAGTGTTCGGTGAACACTCTCGAATTCGACCTTTTCACATGGATTTAAATTAAAAAAAGTCAACGTTGCCAAATTGCACGCTACGCCAAACTGGTCCATTCGATCCCATGAATAATATCGATATTAAGGAGTGCAACCCCCAACGTTTCGACCCTTTTCATGGGTTTTAAAGCACAAAATTCGACGTTGCCAGATTGCACGCTACGCCACTGCTTGTCGGACTTGCTTAAAAAAAATTTTTAAAAAAATGGGGGGGGAAACAAAAAAAAACCAAAAAACCAAAAAAAAACCAAAAAAACAAAAAAAAACAAAAACAACAACAAACAAACGGACAAACCCCCCTATAGGAATTACACAAAGAGCGACCTTAACACCTTTCTTTCATACTAACCCCGCTGCGTTGGCATCATGAAAACAACATGGCTACACAACATGAACAGGGAATTTTTTGGAAGGAATGTCGGACGGACGGACATGGGACGGGTTACAAAAAATAGTATTTAAAAAAGGGTTCATTTTCACGAATTGAAGTTTACACGCGACTGTATATATGCGAGTCATCCGCCAGATTGACGTGGAATGGTAATGAGGTTTTGAAGAAAATCAAGGAGGTATCGTTCTCGCTGACAAGGAATGGGTTGTGGGATAGAGGGGACAGGAGGGGGTGGGGTGGGGTGGGGTGGGGTGGGGTGGGGTGGGGGTGGAGGGCCTACAGTAAGAACCGAGACGAATCCTACATTTGAACTATGATCCGAAAAGCGTTTCACTCCTCGACACAAAGGACAACTAACCATCCAACTTCCATCAAAGATCAAACAACAGCAACACAACATTGTAGTGCGTAAAGAAAGAAAAAAAGAAGAAGAAAAAAAGAAAAAAAACTAGACAAAATGCAACGCCGTTAATCATTCTCCATGTCAATGTCCTTGGTCCTTGGGTCGCTTGTCCTCGGCTTGCGCGTTTAGTTACCATGGTAACCACAGGAGGAGGACACGCGGTTGAGTTGGGGACGCTGATGCGCTCACCGTGATGGTTAATGGTGAACGGTAATGAAGGCGTTTCCTGTCGATTAACGTTGCCAACTCTGATGAGCTGTTGCGATGCGATCGATTTGACAACGTTGGATTTTGTCCATTTAACCCTTTCAGACAATGTGTTAAAACATGTTGTGCCGCACATTCCACTTACTTTAACATGGGATTCAATGGAATCTAAATGGGCATTTTGCAAAAAGCATATGTACACAGGCCCGTCACATGGGGGGGGGGGGGGCTGGACCCATGGGTCCGGAGCCCGGCGAGCCGACTCCGATCAGTTTGAAGCGGCGAAAGCCGAAAAAGCAGCTTTAAACTCTTAGGTAAAAATTTAAAGTTATGTTATTCATTTTGAAAGTATATTTTTATTTTTCTCGCATTAAAATTAACTTGATTTTTGTCTTCAATACCTTAAGGGTGTATACCACCCAAATTTTTCGATTTTTTTTGATTTTTTTGATTTTTTTTTTTTTCCACCAATTTTGTAGAGGACAATTCAGGGAATACGAGGATATTTTTTTTTAATTTTTAGGAGGTCGGAAAGTATTTTTAAATTAATTTTAAAGTTTATGAGTCAACATTGCGAAATTGAGAACCATTTGATAACCATCTGTTTCTTATTTTTTTCTCATGTACTATTTGTTAATTTGCTTGTACTGAAAAATCAATTTTTCGCTTGTTTTTTCAACTTCAAAACAGCTTTTCTCGAGTACTATGATAGCTAGAGACTTCAGGTTTTTTTTAAAATGTGCAGAATTTCATGCTCTAGGTACTCTTGTATGGATTTGCCCTCAACCTAACATCTCAAATATCTATTAATGTTTTTTAAAAAAAAAAAACCATGAAAAAAATGTCACATCGAAGAAACATTAAGAAAAAAATACTTCCTCTCGACAAAAAAAAAAATCCATACAAGAGACCCTAGAGGACACTGATACCTTTCATTTGAGACCAAGACCAAGGTGATTGAGCAATTCTAACTCTAAAAAAGCTGTTTGAAAGTTGTCAACGTTTTTTCAGGAAATTTTTTTCTTTAAGGGGCAGGTATGCAACCAGCTTCACAAAAATTTCAGGATCTCTAATTTACATCAGTATGTGTTACCAAAAAAAAATTGAGGGCTCTAAGTCATCAGGAGCGATTTTTTTAAATTTGGGTGGTATACACCCTTAAAATTTACTCTTGGATCTGTAGCGATAATTTAAATTTAGAGTAGTTTAATTTGAAAGCGTTCGACTCTAAATGGCTGAAAGTGATAGTTCGGAAGGGAAATGTTAAAAAATTTCACGGAGTTGCGGGGAGGGAGGCCCCCCATCCCGTCTACCTCTTATTAGAAATGGGCAAAGGGGCCCGGAAGGTTAATTAGGACCGGGGTCCGATAGTAAGATGTGACGGACCTGTATGTATATTCACTAACGATAAGCTTTCACTCTGTGTCCAGACACTTCTAACTGATATTTCTATTAATTAATTACTCGAACTAATTGCTTTAATGATTTAGACATTTTGGGGGTTCGCCAACAAACAATTATTGGCCCCTTTCCTCTCTACTGGCGGGTCGTTCGTGAGGAAGCGTCTGAAAAAACAGAAGGTAACAGTTTCCATGGTTCAGTTCGAGAATAAATTTTTGATCCAAATTAAAAAAAAAAAAAAAAAAAATGTTGAGATTAACAGCTCATTGGCTCAGTGAATTAGTTTCGTCATAAATCCAAAAGAAAAGTCTAGTTTTTCTAGAGCGTGATAGTTGACCCGGGGGGGGGGGGGTGTCACGGTGGCAACGTTGCTGATGTGCCAGCCCTGCTACAACCAATCCATCCATCCAGGTTTAGGTACATGCGCCAGGTAAATACCTCTACGGTCCTAATATCGGAGGAAGTCAGTTTTGAATGAAGCGGAAGTAGTTATAGGCAGTGCACGCATTGTTGGTTTGCCATCTGGTCATCTCTCCTCTCTCTCTCTCACTATCTCTCTTACACAAACTATTGGCTCTATCCCTCCTTCTCTCTCACTCTCTATATCTCGCTCACTATTTAATCTCTCGGTATATATTCCAAAACCAGCAGAAGAGTAGCCTTTGCACCGCAGGACCAGAGAGACCATCAGCCACCGTACCACACACACACACACACACACACACACACACACACACACACACACACACACACACACACACACACACACACACACACACACACACACACACACACACACACACACACACACACACACACACACACACACACACACACACACACACACACACACACACACACACACACACACACACACACACACACACACACACACACACACACACACACACACAAACGCAGCACAGCTAGAGTCCCTATATACTATGAGAGTTGCGCCATTGCTGAATCCATTTCTGATTGGCTCTCAGATTTAGGCTGTCAAGAAAGCTCCAAGAGGCAAATGCAAATGGCGGAGGGTTTGTTTACTTTTCGCGAACTCGCTTTCATTACACATTTGAAGTAACAGTGACCGCGGTAATTTTTGTGAATTTTTCCTCTCCTTGAATCTTATCACGGAGAACTTTATCTCTTTCAATAACGACTGTTATTGTCGAGAATCTGAACCTAACCTATAATAGATAGCGAAATAGTGGCAACAGCGCAGAGGCAAACGGCCATCCGCCATTTGCAATTTGCCTCTTGGGGGCTCCATTGATCCGCTTCTTCTTCTTCATTTTGAGAGTCTTGTCGCAACTCTCATAGTATATAGGGACTCTAAGCACAGCAAAGCCACTGTTACTATAGAGTAAAGAGTATAGACTATAGACGACGACCCGACCCGACTGCAATGGTATCACAGTGGAATGTCATGGTCTGTAATCCGTAGAGCCGCGCACCGTTGCGCATGGCGCGCAGACACAGACGCTGTCCGCTACCTATCCCTCTTTACTATGTCTGTCTGTCCAAAGATACAAGGTATACGAGACACAAGATACCTCAAGATACCTTCATTGGACCGCACATCTCATCATTCTCTCTTTAAGAGCAGTGTTGTCTGATTTGGCGGGAAATTCAACAAAATTACTTTGAGTTAAATGGGAGAATGCGTGTAGTGATTAATAATTATACGCAAAATGGCAGCCCTGCTTTTAAAAGAGCATCTTTTCCGTGAGAAGCAGCAATGGATCGCCCGGAGACGCGGCAGTTACTAATGGGTACAAAATAGTTACCACTGAATTGAGAGACTGAAGACAAGACAGGCGTGCAGTGGTGCATCCTGGGAATTTGTGTTTCTCTCTCTCTCTCTTTGTCCATAAGAATGAATGCGTTAGAAAAAGGATTTGTCAGCGTTGTACTAGCCGGGACAAAGATACCATGGCCAGGATATGCAATACGCAATGCACGGTATACCATTCAACACATGTATTACGTGCGTTGCTTATTACATACTCTCGCTAGATATCTTTGTCCCCGCTCGTCATTCTTCTATTTAAACCCATTAAATATATCGAACTAGAGTAGGTGTTCGGTGAACATGGACGCCCGCAGCGGGGGCACTTCTCCCCTGGAATTCAAAGAAGTCAAACTTTCACGGTAAAAAATGAAAAGAAAAAAGGAAATGCAATGTTAATCAAAGCTGTAGCGGCTCGTGCTATTTGGCAACAGTGTTTTTATCCCATTTAAATACATGGAAAACAATCGAAAGTCGAGGAGGCTGCCAGCCTCCGCTTGAATCGATTTATTACCTAAGTTTAAGTGGGAAAAATGCATGGTTGCCAAATCTCACGGGCCGCTACTGAATCAAAGGAGTAATAGTTTACAAACTTCATTTTTTGTTTATTTTGTAATTTTCGCTCATTTTTTGCAAGGAATGATAGAATTAAACATTTTTCTTGGTATCATTTTCGTCTGCCGTCCCTTAATCTATTATATCAAACACGTCAAAATTATTACAATTATTTGTTACACCTACGATGGCTTAATAATTGTACACCATGAGGATGAAAAAAAAAAAGTTTTCCCCTTTCCCCCCAGGGGGGGGGAGGTCTCCTGGACCTTCCATTGAGGTTCAAAAATTTTGACCCCCTTGGAAATTTTTCTGCGGGCGCCCATATCGGCGAACACCTTCGACTTCGACCTTTCACATGAGGTTTAAATAGATTGCCCAATGGGGCTATTGCACACTTTTGCTATAAGCGATTTAATAGTCGATTATGGCGTAAAAACCTCAAAAAATAACGATGGCGGCACTAAAAACTTCCAAAATCCACTCCTAAACTCAATAAACGCAGTTATTTGCGCGAGCGTAATGGTGGCCAAAGGCACTAACAATGGGAGATTCCTATCTCAATTTCGTCACTCTTTCTATGCTGACAAGTATGATTCACAGAGTAATTAGTCATCAGAGTGATGATCCACATCCGATGAATGGTACCGCAACACCAAGTGACAACGGAGTCAAATGAAAGTAGTCTCTTATTGGTCACTTCTTGATGGAGTTTCAGAATTGTTAGATGGGAATCTCCCATTGTTAGTGCCTTCGGCCACCATTACGCTCCCGCAAATAACTGCGTTTATTGAGTTTAGGAGTGGATTTTGGAAGTTTTTAGTGCCGCCATCGTTATTTTTTGAGGTTTTTACGCTATAATTGACTATTAAATCGCTTATAGCAAAAGTGTGCAATAGCCCCATTGCACGTTACGCCACTGATCAACCATCAAAAGTCAAATCTGTTGATAGTACAGCTGGCTCATTGTCTCAGGCTTCATAAACCAGATTTAAGTTGTTGAAAATAAAAACACGTAATGTCGCATTACATCTGCGAGTCGAGTCGTAGACAACCAGGGGGTCGTTTCCTTTCCTTTGCTCACCTCAACTTCCACTTCGTGACAATAAGTGCGTCTCCTCGCCGGGTCCTCCCTGTCTCCCATGCACTGTCACGGTCAATGAGCTGAAGTTGTGCCAATGTGCCAATGTGAATGTAACCAACAACAGCAACACCGTGCCACCCATCATCCACTCGCCATGCAAACACCGGTCGTGCTACGCTGCTCACTATCATTATCAACCCTTCCCGCGTATTTACTCTTTCTCTCTCCATCCCCTCCTCTCTCTCTCTCTCTCTCTCCTTCTCTCACTCTCTTTCTTTCTTTCTTTCTCTCTCTTTTTACCCCAACTTTGGTCACGCTAATTATCAACCGACATGTACCGACAAGCTCGCTGCCAACACCAACCTAAACAAACCATAGACTACTTCTTACTGATTCTGTTATGTTGCCGACTATCAATCAACTCATGAGCCACGAGCCTCGTGACAGTTAATACAACGATCTATCTCCCATTTAAACCCATTGAAAGGTATCGATCCTCAGGGGATGCGATTGCACTCCCAAGGAATCGATACTTTTGCATAGGATCAAATGAGAAAGAAACGATAATCGATTCTTCACGAGGCGCCACTGGCCACTCCGGGAAATTGAGCCTTTTGTAGCAGTTCTAGTGAGAGAATGGAAACTGCGGGTTCGGAAATGAAGAATTCAGAGGGAGAACGATAAACTTCATAAAAACCAATTTATGTTTTTCAACCTTTAAAGACCAGGTTAATTCAAGAGAACACCAATCTTCCGTTTCTAGAGGGAAGGTAGGTAACTGTTCGTACTCGGTGGAGTTGGAATTGCCTATCCGACAAATTGAAGGCGCCCGACGAGACCTTATCCATTGCAGTGCTTTTATCTATAATTGCGTTTATCCGGAATGAAGACTAAAACAATGTGAAATAGGCTGGAGGAGAAAAACGAGTAAATTCGGGCTTGGCCCATAAGGGGTTAAGCTGTAGGAAATGGAGAAATGGCGTTTAATGGCGAGGTTATTCATTCTCATAAGAATCAATGGGGCTCTTACACACTTTTGCTATAAACGATTTAATAGTCGATAACGGCGTAAAAACCTCAAAAAATGACGATGGCGGCACTAAAAACTTCTAAAATCCACTCCTGAACTCAATAAACGCAGTTATTTGCGCGAGCGTAATGGTGTCCGAAGGCACTAACAATGGGAGATTCCCATCTAACAATTCTGAAACTCCATCAAGAAGTGACCAATAAGAGACTACTTTCATTTGATACCGGCGTCACTGGGTGTTGCGGCACCATACATCGGATGTGGATCATCACTCTGATGACTAATTACTCTGTGAATCATCCTTGTCAACATAGAAAGAGTGACGAAATTAAGATAGGAATCTCCCATTGTTAGTGCCTTCGGCCACCATTACGCTCGCGCAAATAACTGCGTTTATTGAGTTTAGGAGTGGATTTTGGAAGTTTTTTGTGTCGCCATCGTTACTTTTTGAGGTTTTTACGCCATAATCGACTATTAAATCGCTTATAGCAAGAGTGTGCAATAGCCTCATTGTATTCCCATCCACCGAAATTGACAGTCTTGCACCTCAGTAGTTATCTCCATTCAATTTATACTTTGTATCCCGTCAGATGCGACCATAAAAAATCAAAGTGCACGCGACATTGGTTTCAAAAACGGCTTGTAAAATTCGATTTAATCGATGCTTGCTCCCTATAAACCAGTGCAAAAGGATCGAAGCTCTTGAAACTCTCGATAATTTTACATGGGTGCAAATGGGAGGAAAGCGATGACCGATACTTCTCGAGCCACCTGCCTGTATAGGGTAAAACGCGCGCTCCGCGAGTTTGGGAAAATCCAGAACTGACGCGATCACGATGTCGTCCGAAAACGAAATCGACCGCCCCGCGCCCGTTCGGTTCGTTGGAATAATCCGAAAGACAAAAGCGAATCCAACACTCAACACCCTTTCAAAACTCCCATTTCCGGAATCCTATTTCCTATTTAGAACGCGGATCGCTAAAAGTGTTGGTCAATGGATAATTTATTCGTCTCGCCGCACTGTGATCTGAGATCGTAAAAAAATTGCCAAAATTCAGAAAGTAAATTCCTTATCAATAAACAAAGGCGGATCTATCAATCTGCAACTGTGTATTATTCTCATTTGAATGCACTAGAAAAATCGATTAGTAAAAGGGCTATGGCCCCCTCAAGATTCGATAGTTTCTCATACGTTCAAATGGGATAAATTCGTGGTTACCAAATTGCTTCATCCGGGATCCGCCCATGCCAATAAATCATTTATATGCTTTCAATACTAATGGGGCTCTTGCAAACTTTTGCTGTGAGCAAATTAAAAGTCCAATTTGATGTAAAAACCAACGCAAATCACAAAAGTCACACTGAAAAAGTCTAAAATTCAGTTATAAACTCACATAACTGCTTTAACCGCAAGTTCGTAATGGCGATTCAACACAGGCATCATAGGAGATGCCTGTCTAATATGTCACTTTCTCTACGGAAACACAGAGATATGTCTCGATTTAGATAGGAATCCCTCATGATAACAGCGTCTCTCCGCCATTAAGCCCGAATCTGATAGTGAATTTCGTGATTTTTTAGTGCACTCATCGTCATTTTTAGGTTTTTATGCAAGAATTGACTCTTCAATCCCGTACAGCAAAACTTTGCAAGAGCCCCATTTTAATAACAGAGAGGAGAACTTTCAGCAACTAATTAAAACCTAGACATTTCACAGGAAAGTTTTATATTAAGCTCAAAAGTTCGAAAACGATGATTTTTTATTACTATTATTTTTTCACTGATTTTTCGATCTCAAACCATGGTGCGCCGCTCCTCCAATTAATACAATAAGATAGGCATCCGAAATAAATACCCCCGAAAGATGCGGTGGGCTCTTCATCAACTTTCTCAACGCATTTTCAATGAAGCTTTCTATGGAAGAGCACAACTTAAGTTTTAAAGGGATCTTGTTCCAGAGAAACAACGCCTTTTTTTCTTCTAACGATCCGAATTGAGCTCTGAGCACGGAACCGTGGCCACGGTCCACAGTGGGTAGAAATGACCGATTTGACGGTCAAAAATCATATTGTTAGAATTGCCTAAATGTATCGTTTAAAATCTTCCAGGACTGAATTTTACAAACTTGGACCACTTCTAACTGGAAAATGTACACATCAGAGATTCTAAAATCAGTCCAGTTTCAAACTTCTATAATTATTTTATGTGATTAAAACTCGCCGATTTTTGGCCGCTGAATTCCGAATTAAGGCCCCACTGTGTAACCGCGGCTTCTTTCGGGCGGGCGGTAACGACATGCAAATCTATTTAATTGAGAGTAGAAATTGCTCAAAAATTTTAATTCATTGTTGTCTTTTCCACGGAACTGGCTCCTCCATTAACTATTACTCAGGTGCATAATTGGGCGACTATAAGCTTTTAAGTGCTTTAAGTACTTGAGTTTAAATTAATGCGCTCCTTCCGTTCGGCATCCGTTTGAAATGGAGGGCTCATTAGCGCCGTTTGATGAGTCATCGCGCTGGTTGAAAGTAAGTCACGACACTAGAAATAAAGAGTGAGAAAAGAAAATTGGGTCTGTTTCAAATAACTTTTTACTATACAGCGAATTTTAGCATTAATTCAATAAGCGTGTTTTATTATCCGGTTTTGGTGCAGATTGGAGGATCGACGCAACAAGATTACAAGAGGCATGATATCAGAGAAAAACGGTCATAAAAAATCACTGTTTTCGAATTTTCAACCCTTTCAGGCCTGGAGTACATTTCAATGTAGATATTACTGAATAACATTGAACCTTATGGAAAGCAGAAAAATACAATATGCGTAAAGATGAGGAAACAGCGCTAAGATCAACTATATGTTGGTCAAAAATCCATTTCTGAACAAAAAGGATTTCAGGTATGAAAGGGTTAGGCTCAATTTAAAACATTTTCGAGGCATTTCTAGGTTTCAATTACTTGTTAAAAATTGTTCTCAGTCAGGCGCGTCAATTGGGGGGGGGGGGCAGGGAGGGCAACCCCCCCCGGATTTAAAGTCAGGCTCAAAAACGGATTTTTGCCCCCCCCCCCCCAAGCCGGCTCTATGGCTCTAAAATTTTATTGATGAGCAAAAAAAAAAAAAAAAAAAAAAAAAAAGTAATCTAATCCCCCCCCCAAAAAGCAGAACTTGAAATGACGCTCCTGTTCTCAGTGATTAAAATTTAAAAGAGGTCTTGAAAGTGCATAAGTGATGAATTGATAAGAAATTGACATTCTGATTTTTGGGCACTTTTAAGACAAACTCAGACCATACAGTGATGAGAATTCGATTTCATCGTTTGGTCACCTGAGCCTCAAAATTTCCTTCCACCTCCCGAAAAGGTAACAAAAAGAGATTTCCAAACGGTGAGATCGAAAACTCACCGTCGTAATCTGATTGGTCAGAGATTATTGGTGTCTATTTTTTCCCTGAAAAGTTTTGAAACTCGGATTTGCACTTGATTTCACCTGATAGTAAAACATATACTTGGTAAATATTGCGTTAGATTGAACTCAAATAAATGAAGAGATCAAAGCGTCCTTTTTAAGGAATAATTAATGGGTGTTTCCAAATTAATATGATTCTATGAGAAAAATGAGGTCGATTTGCGAAAGTAGTGCAACATTCCAGAGGATAATTATCTTTTTCCACCTGGACTCCTCAATAAGTAATAACTCGCAAACTCTTTCACTTTGCGATAAACCGACAGGTGAGCCATTTTAACCACAAGCCCGAATTTTTATGTATTCCAGAATTTTGAAACATTCCTTCCCATTGTGATCCATACGCGGATGAAGGAGAATTTGCCTTTTCCATATCTCTCTCTCTCTCTCTCTCTCTCTCTCTCTCTCTCTCTCTCTCTCTCTCTCTCTCTCTCTCTCTCTCTCTCTCTCTCTCTCTCTCTCTCTCTCTCTCTCTCTCTCTCTCTCTCTCTCTCTCTCTCTCTCTCTCTCTCCTTCCATTTGAATGTGTAAATACGTTAGAAGATGAGGAAATCGGGGCTAAAGTCACGTGATGACCCCTCTGCTATCTTCTTCTAACAAATGTGTTCAAACGGCTGGAGAGAGAGAACGACAAATTCCAGTATTCGCCCATGTCATGATCATTCCTTACTTAGGGTAAACAGTATGCATCATTAATTAACCCCCTCCCATCACTGTTCCAAACGGTATATCCGATAAAAGTATATATTCAGAAAGATATGCTTTGAAGAAACGGATAAAACTAATTAAAATCGAAACCATGCAGAAAAACCTGAACGAATGGAATAAATCATGTTCTCATTGGCTAAGCCGTTATACTCTCTGGGTTGAGGTGGGTTACAGCGGAATCCAAAAGACAACTTACCTAAAACAAAAAGAAAGGAAAAATGTTACATTCGGTAAAAAGCAAAGTCGATATTAAAAGTATAAATAAATAGAAACCTCAAAAACCATATACAGTGGTCCAATTTAATGTGTAGGTATGTATACGCATAGGCGGCGCGTATAAGGGGCTATTGGGGCTATAGCCCCCCCCCCCCCACTTTTTTGGGAACGAGGGGCTAAAAAAATTTTTGAACGAGAAAAAAAGAAAAAAGGGGAAAAGGAAAAAGAAAGAAAAAGAAACAGGGAAAAAGAAGGAAAAAGGTTATTTGTCCCCCCCCCGCCAGCGTCAAACGTTTATTGTGAAAAAGGTGAAGAAGAAGGGGGAAAAAAAAAAAAAAACTGTTGAATTTTAGCCCCCCCCCACTTTTTGACCCCACGCGCCGCCCATGGGTATACGTCCAATTAAAGTTATATTTGGAACGGCGTTAATTTATCCAACGCATGACAGTTGGCGCAATTTGGCAACCATGCTTTTGGCTATTTAAACCCATGCAAAAGTATGGATTTCTTTGAACCTCATCCACGGACCTCCGTTTGAATAGAGAAAATTCGTTGTTGCCAAAATGCCGGAACGGCCACCGTACAGCGTATACTGAGAGTGCAACCTAATACCAACCCCCCCCCCCCCCCCCCCCCAAGCATTAATTGCACTAGAATAGAGAGTACACATTTTAGAAGTATGTTGGCCGGTGCACATTCTAATGAAGCAACATAAAACTGATACCTTTCACCAAGTCGAAATTCGACCTTTCACTAATTATAAGATTGGTCCTAAAACAGCGCATTAGTGCAGTCGTAAAGCAGCTATATTTCAAAGCGTTTAAATAACAGTTATGACTGTGAGTAGTGTGAGTGTACATCTATACGCAGTCGGAGACAAGAATAATGCCAGAAAACCCTTTAGATTTTAACTTAGGTACGCCGCGCCACCTGCAATGGTTAAATTCATCGAAATGAGTATATCACGAGTATAACCTGTTTAATTACTTCCATAAGTCGCCTATTTTGTTCAGTATATATATGTGTGCCTGACTGTAAGTATAGTACATGCATGGCTGATCTAAGGACTATTCGCAGACGCAAAAAAATTTCATAAATGCTCCATAGTTTGAAGGTGTGGTTAAAGGTAATTTTTTTGCACTGTTTCTCACATAATTAGTATGCAACACAAAGTTTACGTCTTTACGACATATAGCCATAAGAATCATAAAATAAACAATAAATCGGGCCACAAGAATCTAAAAACCACTTTATTAGTTCTTAATAAGTGTCTGGGTGTATTTTGAGTAGCTATGAATCCATTTCGAAACTCCAATTTCACTGAATCCCAAAGATTCCCTCACTTAAACCATTTTTTGTCGAAGTTGCCGATACAATCGAATTTGAGCCTAAAATAAAATTTCGAGGAGAAAACTGAAGCTGTTGTAAGAATTAGCGACTCAAAACACACGGATTAATAAGTTCGACTTTCAAAATGCATGGAATTTCAAACTTAAAATTAAAATTTACGTGGAAGGTTTATTCAAGATTGGTGCATTTTTGGACGTTGTATTGTCTTAATTGATGCCTTCTCAGGCAATATCAAACGTTAAAAGTTTAACTGATACGACGCGACCTACGCGATGCACAACTGAGAAACCTTCAAAATTCCCTCCTCCTCGAATTTTTCATCACCGGTGTTCGGTGCACCGAGCAAGGCCATCGATAAGTATTTGTCATACTCCTCTACGGTCCTAAAACTGAGGGTAAGCTAATATATAAGTGCTTTTGTGTGTCGAGTAATATTATCTTAAAAGTCGATTCTCTTTTACTGTCAGTAATTCTACTTCCATCCCCTCGAGATGATACTGCGTTTACCTACTTAAAACCTGAGGGGTATGAGAGGGTGTGCACTGGGCAGGGAAAGAATATACGGAGGGTTGACAAGAAGAGGGAAAAATTGGGATGCGATACGAGGATAAGAAAACATACGCGAGGTATAATATACTTTCCGAAAGTTCATGTGAGCCGTATAAACCATGTCCATTTGATTAAAACACAGTTTTATAGCCTTTTTTATGCGAGTAGGACAGAATTTGAGAAGCGAGTAAAATATAATCTCCGCGCCATCTCAATACTTTCTCAATTTCGTTCGTTGAGAGAAGGTAAAAAGCGGGAGAAATAAACTGACTAAAAAAAATATTGTCGGAGAGCGATAAAAATAAACATAATCGGGCTCTTGCAAACTTTTGCTGTGAGCAAAATGAATGGCCCAATTTGATGTAAAAACCAGCAAAAATCACTCTGACAAAGTCTAAAATTTAGTAATAAACTCACTTAACTGCTAAAACGGCAAGTTCGTTTTGGCGGTTCAATGCAGGTATGGGAGATTCCTATATCTATTAGGTCACATTTCTATACGGAAACAAAGAGATATATGTCTCAATTTAGATGGGAATCTCTGATGATACCTGCGTCTCTCCGCTATAGAGCCCGATTCTGAGAGTGAATTTCGTGATTTTTTAGTGGACTCATCGTCATTTTTACAGGTTTTCATGCAAGAATTAAATCTTCTAACCCCTGTAGCGAAAGAGGTTGATCCAGCTCCCATAAGGAGTGGGCCCCTCGAGTTTTCAAACCAAACCTTTTTAGATCGATAGAGCTACCTCTGGGGGTTCTGAAAAGGTCCAGTTTTTTAATTTTGACCCCATAGGGACGGGGGGGGCGGGGGGTCAAAGGTGAAACCTTTAAACCGTTATAACTCCCTCAAAAATTAAGATATCAAAACGAACTTGACGCCAAAAGATAGAACATACAAAGAGCTTTCTAACCATATATAGGTTTTTAAAATTCCGACAATTTTAAGTCCCATTTTTGGCGATTTTTCGAATTTTCAAAATCAAAAATTTTGATTTTTCGATTTTTTAAGGGAGGCGGATCCTGGATAGGAAAACCAAAAAACTGTCAGGAAAGTAGCGGAAGTAATGACCTTTTTAACAGCGCAAACCGCAATGTGGGGAAATGTTTCGTTTCAGAGATATAAGGCCGCAAAGTTGACGCGTCGAGATTTCTAGCGCTTCTCGAGGCGCGCGCGATGCCTGCCGACGGAAATTCACGCACAGGGAAACTGCATGACTTGAATAAATGGGAGGGGAGCATTGGAGGACGCTTCTTATCTCATACATTCATTAGATTTTGGATTTATACTTCCATTTCATTAACCCCCCCCCCCTCCCCTCAAAAAATGCCTCCCGGCAGGCCGGTAAGACGAAGTAGATTCCATGCTTGGTTAAATCATTTTTTCACAAATTTAAATATAGGTTATAATTTCCGTTGAATTTTTCTCTGAATTTTTCTTTTTTATTTTATCAGCTGCTCAAAATCCAAATATAATTGTGAAAAAGATTATATTACCAACAGAGAAATGTGTAATCTTTACAATGCAAGTGAGAAATAAAAGCTAGGTTATATAAGTTTCTCACAAATTTCAATAAATAGGTTATGTTATGATTTTCTTTGAATTATTCAATTTTCTTTTTTTTTATCAGCTGTTCAACATTTAAATAAAAATGACCATGAGAAAAAGATTATAGTACAAAGATTGAAAAATGTGTAATCTTTGTAACGGTAATGAGGAATAAATCTGAATAAGAGCAGCTGATAAAACAAGAAAATAAATAAATAACGTACCTAAGCAACAGTGTACGTGTAAAACAAAGAAAGAGCAATTATACCAATACGCCATCCTTGTCTTTCACTTGTAAAATCCCATAAGAAACTAAATAGCTCGTAAAACACGTAAAACACAAGGAAAATTCAAGGCAAAGAGCATATGAACTAAAAACATCCTCCACGATATATACTAAAATTTTCGAAACAAAAAAACAATTACTTCATATAAAAACACTGCCAAAAAACCCGAAAAACACATCGCTATAACTCGCTTACAACGCAAAACACAAAAAAATGACTCGAGTAAAAAAGTTGCGTAACAAAACGGCCAACATAAATTTTCCCAAAAAAAACGCTCAATACAAACACTCCTAAAAACAAACCTCAAAAACACATTTTACGACTCAAACACGGCCCATAGCGCGAAAACTAACAATCGGATTTACACCATCTTCGAACTCATCCAAGAAATAAACCCAACGAATAGTTGAGAAAAATTTCAAGAACAAAAACCAAAAATTACGAACAGGATCGTGGGACATAAAAACGGTAAAACTGGCTGAAACATACATATAAAGATATATATATATATATATATATATATATATATATATATATATATATATATATATATATATATATATATATATATATATACATACAATTTTCAACGAGTGGTATTTTCTCACTCAGGGGACCATGAAACGTGCTCATTTGATAAAATTTCCCGAAAAATCCAACATCGCACCCTCCGCAATAAGTAGATTCATGGAATCTACTTAAAAGAAATGAGCCGCGGGGCTAAAACTGGCGACGGCGCAATCACACTAATAATCAGAAATTAACTAGATCCAAAAAAAAAAAAAAAAAAAAAAGAAGGAGACTCACCAATGTGGCAATGTATAAATAAATAAATAAATAGATAAATAAATAAATAAATAAATCGGCGCAGGGTTAATAATTGAACCAATTTTTTACAGTATTCATAACTATAGCTTATAGCTATAGCTTGCCTGAATTCAAAAAATATAAATTGACCATCGTATCCCCCTTTTTTTTAAAAGCTCGCCTCATATCTCGACACATTTCAAGTAAAACCTACAGTATATTTATTTTGATAGATTGCAGTGTAAAATCCTCCGATGGAATTATTGGCAGTTATTGCACTTGCAAAAACGGTGCGCGAACTGTTAACCCGTGCTCCCATATTATCGCATTAATATGGTATTTATTTTACGGCCGGTACAGGCAATCGGTTCAATCACCTGCTGAATTTTTAAATGATAGTTTCCCTCTTCTCAAGTCAAGTTTTGATCACAGTGATTCAGAGGATGATGTTGATGATGTGGAGGAAGAAGAATGGTATTGCCGCATTGGTGAGTCTCCTTTTTTTTTTTTTTGTTTTGTTTTGTTTTTTTTTTTGGATCTAGTTAATTTCTGATTATTAGTGTGATTGCGCCGTCGCCAGTTTTAGCCCCGCGGCTCATTTCTTTTTTGAGGGGAGGGGGGGGGGGTTAATGAAATGGAAGTATAAATCCAAAATCTAATGAATGTATGAGATAAGAAGCGTCCTCCAATGCTCCCCTCCCATTTATTCAAGTCATGCAGTTTCCCTGTGCGTGAATTTCCGTCGGCAGGCATCGCGCGCGCCTCGAGAAGCGCTAGAAATCTCGACGCGTCAACTTTGCGGCCTTATATCTCTGAAACGAAACATTTCCCCACATTGCGGTTTGCGCTGTTAAAAAGGTCATTACTTCCGCTACTTTCCTGACAGTTTTTTGTTTTCCTATCCAGGATCCGCCTCCCTTAAAAAATCGAAAAATCAAAATTTTTGATTTTGAAAATTCGAAAAATCGCCAAAAATGGGACTTAAAATTGTCGGAATTTTAAAAACCTATATATGGTTAGAAAGCTCTTTGTATGTTCTATCTTTTGGCGTCAAGTTCGTTTTGATATCTTAATTTTTGAGGGAGTTATAACGGTTTAAAGGTTTCACCTTTGACCCCCCGCCCCCCCCGTCCCTATGGGGTCAAAATTAAAAAACTGGACCTTTTCAGAACCCCCAGAGGTAGCTCTATCGATCTAAAAAGGTTTGGTTTGAAAACTCGAGGAGCCCACTCCTTATGGGAGCTGGATCAACCTCTTTCGCATGAGCCCCATTGAGGGAAAAGGGAAAAAAAAAAAAAAAAAAAAAAAAAAAAAAAAAATTAAAGGCAGAATGGGGCTGTTGCAAAATTTGGCTGCAGGCGCTCTAGAGTGTCGAATCAGATGTAAGACCCTGCAAAAATACCGCTGTGGACGCTGGGGTACATACACTATAGTGTACACTTCTGCGACATGAATGTCCGCGACAAGCACCAAACATCAGTGTTCTTTTCAACTAAATTTGAATTCGTATGGCAATGCATACTCGCATAAAATTCATTGAAATTGTGCTCCTCATTGAAATTTGGGACGCATGAATCCAAAAATAACACCCGATTTTGTGCATAGATACTTTACTTTTGTTTCCATTTTTCATGATGAAGTTTAATCTACGAGGAAACTAGGATCTTCCGATCCAAACTGAGGTTAAATCCGAACTAGGCAATTAGGCATTTCAATATACAATTGAATTCTCGAATATTACGCGAATAGAGGTCTAATCCTTAGAAACAAAACCTATAGCTTCTCGGTTATTTGAGATGGACACCTCATGCGGGTGCAAAAATCCAGGTAGAATGATATATTTGTGTTACGTATTGCCTACCCTGGCCCAGTATATTAGCTCCTGGTGCCAAAAAACGTTTGGATCTCATATAGATGCATGGTGATTGGTGCGTGCTTACGAGGGGTTTAAACCAACTCAAAGCCCTCATCAGCGAACACCAGTCATCTACCGATGATCACCGATGACCGATCTAAAAGTGCCGAAAAGTCCAAACATTTTCTGGCCACTGATGGGAAGTTTCTATCATACTAAAGTATTGATACCACTGAGGACACACATCCGACTTCCACAACCCGCATGTTCGCGTTGCTATGGAAACGACGGGAAAAAGCGGAGCAAGTGACAGGTGTTATAAGTTATGTGTAAACGAAGAATCGTCTTTCGACGACAGTCCCTAGTCTGTCCCGACGCAGCGCGGCGTATAATTTAAAAGTAATCCACTATACGGACAATTAGGCGTTATTGAATACGAGGCATCGACCATCGTGTCTTTTCCTTCTCCATTCGCTCCAACGCACATTGGTCAGAGGTCGTAAAAAAGTGGCAAAAAATCAGTGAAAAAAAGTCAACAAAAATCATCGCTTTCGACCATATAAAATCATATTAAGACTTTTCAGGGATATTTCTAGGTTCAAATCACTTGCTAAAAGTACATTCTGTAATTAAATTTGGTCTAGAAAGTTTGAAAATGATAAATTGATGAGAAAATTACTTCCTGATTTTTGGCCACTTGTTGACGATCTCAGACCAATGTGCGACGCAACGCAAAGATGCAAGGCAAGAGCTGCATGAAGTATTATGTAGTGCATTCAGTTCATTCATAGTGCATTCAGTTCATTCATAGTGCATTCAGTGCATGCTGGATAAGAGGGCACGGTAGCCTGTGGGAGCAGGGGGCAGGGGGGCCGGGAGGGGGAAGGGGGGGATCTCCAGCTCCTGGCGTGACAGTCATTTGCGTGGCAATGGCAATGCATGGAAATCCTCGTCCTGGCTCCAATATGTTGTTCAGTGTTGCCATTTTTCTGAGAGTTATCCGATTTTTCCCCATTAGACATAATGTTAAAGTGAGGTTTTATAAGAAAAGCTGGCAACACTGTTGATCCAAAACGAGGTATGCGTTAATGTTGCCGGTTTGCGGCGGTTTTCTCGATTTTTTTTTCTTATTTGACTAAATAAATTTTCCAATTTTATTTAAAAGTTGGCAACACTGGTATGCGTATAATCGTTATGGATATGTATCGTCTCCAACAGAATAGCATCAGGCGTTATTCCACGTGGATAAAAAAAAAAAAAAATGCCTCGTTACAAAGGACGCGCTCGAATGATTATAGTAATTTAATTTTGCGCTCAAAACGTTTCGCGTATGAAAATGATATTATACGCATTTTTCCATTTGACGCAGAGCCAATGTGTTTAATTTCCCGCCACATTTGGAAACACTGGGGTTTTGAATAGCATGCAGTATGCACTATGGTCTGATAATGAAAAAATATAGCTTATAGTCAGTGAAGAAAAGTTATGAAAAAAATCAACGTTTTCGGCCCTTCGAGCTTAATTTAAAACTCTCCAACTGGCAGGTTTGTCACTAATGACATTTCTAATAGTTTAAATTACTTGTTAAAAGTGTTCTCTGTGATTAAAATTGACCTTGAAACATAGCCGTAGCCAGAGTATCGTATTTCTCTCCCAGTGGCGAGGCGTGCGATTTGGCAACGTTCCTTTCTCCCATTTAATTACATTAAAAAGGTCGAAATGCCTGGTCATCGCCGATGACTGAAGCGTTCGACTTTTTGGGTGAATTTAAATGGAAAAAATACATGGTTACCAAATTTCACGCCTCGCCACTGTTCTCTCTCTCTCTCTCTATCAGCCTATTCGACTGCATGTGATAGAAAAGGACAGAAACAGGGGCTCAAATCACGTGACAACCCCTATATCCATCCTTTTCAAACACATGCGTTCAAATGGGCGAAGAGAGAGAAGGACAAATTCCTGGCCACAGCTATGCCTTGAAACATGATAAATTGATGATAATTTTACTTTCTGTGGGCCGATCATTTACTTTATCGTTAAAGCGATCGTTAAGATTGTCTGAGTGATTCTATAGGTCGGAAATTGTAAAACTTGGCCGTTGCTATGGTAACCATCGTTAAAGTGCCCGCTTTTTAAAGGTTACTCATGAATCACCTTTATAGAACGGACACTATAACAATGGTTAATGGTTACCATAGCAACGGCTAAGTTTTGCAATTTCCGCGACCAATGGAATCACTCATACACGGAAAAAAACTACGGTGAAAATAACCATACGGATACCTGATTTTGGCACCTGCTAAATGTTATGATAATGTTAACCAGAAGTATACTATGTTTTGACTAGGTACTAGGTGATGTTACCTGATTGCATGTCGAGTTTACTCAAAGTATCGGTAAATGTACCATACTTCTGGTCAAGTTTACCATAACATCTAGCAGGTGCCAAAATCAGGAATCCGTATGGTTATTTTCACTAATCTTTTTTTTTCCGTGTAGACATCAATCTTAACGATCGCTTTAACGATAAAGTAAATGATCGGCCCGCTGATCTTTGTGGCCACTTTTTGACATCTCGTGTGTAGCGAGGATCGTTAAAAATGCATGGAACGATTGATTTAAGGTGATTTTCAGAGTTAACGAATGGATTTTGAAAGATTTGAATTAGCGCATCGTTATTTATCCGGAATTTTACAATAGAATTAGGGCATATATGCCAAATCGCTACAGCAAAAGATTACAACAAATACAACATAACCAGTGCCACGGTCATCGTTCTAATCGCGGTCCATTCATTTATAACCGAGAAAGAGCCGTTTTAAAAAAACACTATACACCTGCACATTTTCACTGTCACAACCGAATGTTTTTTTTTTTTTTTTTCCAGCATGAATATTCCACTCTAAGGATTTAAATTAAAAGCCAGCGGATAGTTAAATCAGTCAATTATTTAGTTTTATCTTGTATTATTTAATTAAACACCGAATTAATCAATTTCTCGATCATTTGATCGCGACTGGCGAAGGAGTTTTATTTGACTAAAATTCCACCTCAACCACGCGGTATTGTCTTTTGATTAATTCTTTATCCGTTCCTTTATTGTAATTCATTTGCTTTGATTAATTGCAACTCTTGCCTTGTCTTGTAAGCGACTGAATAAATAGTCGATACCCGGTCGCCTCGGGCCACTTCTCGAAATCATGATCCACTCAATAAGCCCATAATCGAAGAGAAATCAGATTGAATTAAATTTTTCTTGTTCCTTAATCGAACTCGATTTTCCTAAATTTGCGAGACCACCACTCATGATGTAGAGGTGTCAGGTGCCGGTGCGGCTAAGTTGTGACCGGTGAGTGTTGCTCGTGATGGGTGTTGGGTGCTGGCTGGAGACTTAAATAAAGTGAGTGGCGCACTATGGTCTGAGATCATCAAAAAGTGGCAAAAAAACCAGAAAATAAATTTGTCACCAATTTATCATTTATAAACTTTTAAGACCAATTTTAATCACACAGAACACTTTGAACATGTATGAGTAATTTAACCCTTTCATGCACGCATTTTGGGATTTGAGTTTTTTTGAGATTTATTTAGACTGTTTGAAAGTGGACACTTTTTTAAGAACTTTGATGGGTCACACAACTTTTTTAAAAACGCCCATTTAAATTCCATTGAATCACATGTCACATAAAATGGTACAAATGCGTACCACTATCCAAGAAAGGGTTAAATCAAAAAATGTGACTGGAAAGTATGGACTGCGCGTTTTAGCAGCGCAATATACCGTATCTAACGCCGTCCGAGGAACTCTGGTTCCAAACAAACTCTGATTCAATGTATTTTCCACATAAAGTCAATTTTGAACGGACGCAATTGGGTTATTAAATCAAACAACTGATGCGACCTTCCTGCGATTCTGAGTTTTACGTCCTCGAAAGTGCTTATAGTTATTATGACTGGGTTTACGACTAAAACTGCCCAAATCAACCAAATATTAAAAATTAAACGATGCATTTGGAGGTTGGAATCACCTGAATTATCGACTGATTCCCGCCCATTCCACAACAGCGGCAATAACATTTGAGTGATTCCAACCTCCAAATGCATAATTTATTCTGTAATATCTTGTTGATTTGGGCAGTCTTAGTCGTAAACCCAAGCATAATTAAGCATTTTCGAGAACGTATAGAATTAATTCATAATCGGAAAGAGGTCACATTAAATTTTTTAGAAAAATGACCCAGCCAAAGAATGTAGTGGAGCTAATCAAAGGTTTTGTACGCCTTACTGAAGAGATTTTGCTGGGCGAACCAAATAATGTGGTTGGTTCAACTAAAGTCTTTTAATTCCTGGGGTCATTTTTCTACCAAAGATTTTGTCAGAGCTACCAAAGTGTTTTTTTCTGTGTATCGATTTACAAAAACAGTCTATTGAAGTAAGCTTAAAAGCAAAAAAAAATGATGAGTTTTTATGATTTTTTTTTTTCACTGATTTTGGGCTACTTTCTTTTCGATCTCAGACCATAGTGCTGCGCTCCAGCCAGATTCAGCATCCATTCCTCCACCAAGCATCAGCCCATGCAAGGAAACACTAGAAACAGATTAGTTTGTTTATTCTGTTGGATCCCACGCGGACACCGAGAGAGGAGAGACATTCAGACATTCAGACATTTGTCTTCAACCATGGTGTCCAATTTGGAAACGACCGTCTGCGTCAGACAATACAATGATGACCGGTGAAGGTTCGAAAAAAAAAAAATCATCACTGTGTTGCCGATTCCATGCCAGTGCCGGATTCAACTGACGCTCCATATAAAAAATGCAATTTTATTCTAGGAAAAAAATTTGGTGAATATGATGCAGTGCAGTGCAGATAATTTAATAGTCCCCGAGAAAAAATTGTGATATTTCTAAACAGAACTTCTGGTAAAAAAGGCTAGAATTCTTCCACGCTAGAAATTCTACTTGGATTCACAAGATTTTTTTTTTTTTAAAGCTAGAAATTCCGACCATTGGTTTTCCATAAAATGATGCAAATGATCATTGTTTCTAGTCATTCCGGAAATGATTTCTACTGATATCAAGTAGAATTTCTGAGAAGGAAAAATTCTTGGTTTTTTTTTTTTTTTTTTTTTTTTTTTTTTTTTTTTTTTTTTTTTTTTAACAGAATTTCTTTAGAGACATTTTTTTATTTTTTTTTTTCGGGGCTACAGGGTTTGTCGCAAGGAAAACTGGTGCAAGTTTTGCGTATTAATCAAGAAAACACCATCTGAAATTCAGACCCAGTGTTGTTTCCAGTAAAGCCGAGAATTAATGAGGAAGTTTTAGTTCTAATCGTGGTCATTATCAACTCGAAAAAACAAAACAAAAAAAAAAAAAACAAAAAATAAGCAACGACCAATACATCATTTTCAAAGTGGAGAGGAGCTCGCCGGATCGCCGCACTTACATCACACGTGTGAGTCATTCTCTCAAACCAAGGAATAATCGGAGCATGCGCGCGTAGTGACGGTAATTTTTGGTCTACATAGTTTCAAGCGACACATAATTATGAAAGAAAATTGGGGGAAAAAACGAAAGAAAACAGTTGCTGAAATAGTTTGAAATCAAAATAAGAAATGAAAGACCAAAACGTACCATTAGGTACGAGTGTACTTACACTATTGTAATACAATAATGACTTTTACGCACAAAAACATATTAAAACCCATAACATCCTAGCGTAGCCATGCATATGGCTACAGTAGAGGGGTAGTTCTCATTTTTTAGGGGTATTTAAATTAGAGGGTATATTAGATTGACAATCAGATGTTATAGATTAAATGTATTTTGGCATCGCAGCCTTTTTTGGGTAAGTATTCTAGAATTTCTAACAATTTTTTTTTTTTTTTTTTAAGGTTTGGTGGTTGCTTCACAAAGGGTTGTTTTTGAAAACGGTGAAAAAAAAAAAATGAAATAATTCAGGATGTTATGGGTTAAGTGAATGACTCAAAGACTTACTCAGGGCCAAAACTTCCTCAATATTTTGATTAGCAGGCACTATTTAAGCTTTTTCAAGGATATAATGAGGAGAATTCGTAATCGCAATCGCAAAAAGGTCGAATTAATTTCTTGTTTTTAGAGCCAACATTTCTTTTTAAAATGCGTAAATCCCCGAACGGCAATCGATACAATACATTGTTGTACAAAAAAAAATCAAATTTACCGCCAAATTTGGCAACTCTGCTTTCGAGTGGCTGCGTGAGCGAGATCGAGCGCTGAGTCGAGTGAACAGAGGAGTTTTAAGCAAAGGAGAATTCCACGGCGGCGCGACGCGACGGTGCGACAAAGATTACAGATATTCGTGTTGCACTTCATCTACATGCACTGAAACTACGTCTATCCATAATCTTTTCTGCACCAACGCTACACTATGGCGAATTGTACAACTCCGATAGTGCAGACCTGCGGTTCTGGACAGCAGACACGCTCCTAAACGGAAAGATGAGGTAATTGAGACCGAGACTTGAGTTGGCGCACAGCAGGTCGAACCAAGGAATTTCCAAGACAAAATTTTAAGGGAAAAGAATCAAGATTCTAAACTATGAATAAAACAGGAAGATAACTTATAATGAGTGAAACGATTCATTAAAGAGCTTTAATTGAGTCAATATGGCTCTTGCAAACTTTTGCTGTACGCAAATAAATAGTTCAATCTTATGTAAAGACCAGCAAAAATCACGAAAATCACATTAAGTAAGACAGAAATTCAGTTATAAACTCACATAACTAATAAAACGGCAAGATGGTAATGGCGGTTCGACGCAGGTATCATGGTAAATTCCACTCGATTATGTCACTTTCTCAACGGTAACAAAGAGATATGTCTCAATTTAGATAGGAATCTCCCATGATACCTGCGTCGAACCGCCATTAAGTCCGATTCTGAGAGTGAATTTCGTGGTTTTTTAGTGTACTCATCGTAATTTTTATAGGTTTTTATGTAAGAACCACCTCTTCAATCTCCTGTAGCAAAAGTTTAGAAGAGCCCCATTAGTATGGTTTTTGATCAATACTATAAATATCAATACTAAAATGTAGATATATTAAAGGGGAAAAAACAACAATATTTCTTGTCTGGAAAAATGTATTTTTTGATTCCACTGTGTGGCAGACAGCACGGAATAAAAAATATATATCGGCCAGGGCCAGCTCATCGTTTACATACCACTTCAGAGCATTTTTCAAATTGATTTTGTTGTTGTTGTTTTTTTTTTTTTTTTTTTTTTTTAAAGGTAAATCTGGCAATTACGAAAACAGATTCGGACAGAGAGCAGATGGCTATAGATTCAAACCTTTTCAGCTTTGAATGATTGCGTTTGAATCTGCTCACTTGAAACGTCCGTTTTTTTTTTTTTTTTTTTTTTTTTTTTTTTTTTTTTTTTTTTTTTTTATAATTGCCGAGGAAATTAAAGAGGGATTAATTATTGGAACACGCGTCGTGATAACACACGAGCTCACAAAACCGGATGCACCGGTCAATAAATCTTTCGAATCATTTTGAATGCCTTCAAAATACCGAAATGCAACCAGCACGTTCGACATGAAAAAGTGTAGTTGCGACCAACGATATACATTTTAAAACTATACTTTTTCCTGTAAAATTTTATATTCTTAATTTTTTTGAGCGATGACTAAAAGGAAAAAGGTTTAAGGGACAAGGTCACTTCTTGCTTGCCACCTTCGTTGCAGTAAAGTAGACAATGGGTCTGTTGCAAACTTTTGCTACAACGATTAAGAGTGTTTAATCTAATGTAAAATCGCCTGAAAAGTCCATTGGTGGCATCAGAAAGTCATAAAATGCAATAATAAACTCCCTAGAGGCGTTTAATGAAATCCAAGATGGCAGAGAAATATCAAGCAATTTGTAAGCATGCACCATGAACATCCAAGGATAGCCACCTCACAATATCGATCACACCCAATCACACCGTAAATAAACACATAACCTCTGAAGCTGTGAGGTTGTCAACGTTGGCAATCCTTGGATGTCAAAGGTGCATGCATACAGGTTGCTCGATATTTTACCCACATCTTGGATTTCATTGAATGTCTCTTGTGAGTTTATTATCGCATTTCATGACTTTCTGATGCCACCAATGGACTTTTCAGGCGATTTTGCATTAGATTAAACACTCTTGATCGTTGTAGCAAAAGTTTGCAACAGACCCATTGTATAAGCACGGAAAAAAAGACTGGTAGAATTTGCCATCTGCATAGCTGATTTTGGAGTCAGCTATCAAGTTTGGTAAATTTTACCATCATATGGTAAATGGAACATACATTGTGGTGAAATGTACCGACAGGTTATCTTAATTCACTACAAGGTACGTTGCATTTACCCTACTTGATAGCAGACTCCAAAAATCAGCTATGCAGATGTTAAATTCTACCAGTCTTCTTTTTTCCGGGAGTGTTTTAAAGTTGAAATTTCAGATTTTAAAAAAGTGACGGATGCTACATTTGGTCCGGGACGACCCTAAAGTTTCTCCGGCAGCTGTGTCTCATTGATTAATCTGCAAACATAGGGTCAATATACTGCTCTGACTTTGCAAACTAATTTGAAGCATTGTTCTTTCCGCCAGCTGAACTCCTTCTCACATCAGTTCAATTTTAAAAAAGTAAATAAATAAATATGGGAACAAACAACCTGTCGATTTATTGGACGTGAACACGAATGAGCTGTTTTTCCCAAGAAACTTGACCCGTTGTTCAAATTAAGTCGAGGTATCATTCCGAGAATGACCCCCTCTGCATTCGCGTGTTCGATCATCCTAGTTTATTACTTGAGACCGTGTTGCCATTATATGCGGCCTTAACGCTTCAGGCCGTATACAGTGTGTCCAAGAAGTCCATGCATGGTTCAACGTTCAATGGAGCTCTTGAAAGGTTTTGTTGTACGCTTGTGAAATATTATCCCTGATGTAAATTGCAGTGAAAACAACAAAATAAGACTATGTTATAAAAAAGTCTAAAACTCACTCCTCGAGCAAAGAAAACGAAGCTCGAAGTTCAAATGGACCACCAGGGCACTATGGCCCAAGCCCTTAAAAAGAGGGCCAAAAATCAGTGAAACAAAGTCCAGTGGCGGCTCGTGCATTTTAGCAACAATGTTTTCCCTCCATTTGATTCAATGCAAAATAATCGATTCGATAGTGAAGCAGCGCTTCACCTGCAATCGATTATTTTACATGTATTCAAATGGAGGGAAAACATTGTTGCCAAATTGCACAAGCCACCACTGAAAAAGTCATCAAAAATCATTTTATTCGACATTTCAAGCTCAACTTAAAACTTTCTAGTGACATTTCACGGGTTGAAATTACTTGTTGAATGTGTTTTCTGTGATTAAAATTGGTTTATAGAAAGTTTACAAAAGATAAATTGATGATAAATTTCCTTTCAAAATTTTGGCCACTGTTCGACGATCTCAGACCACAGTGCAGTGCAGTGGCATAGCCACGAGGAATTTTTCTGGGGGGGGGGGGTCCAGGGTCCGAAAACTGTCAAGGGGGGTCCAAAGATACTAATTTGGTATTATTTTTGCAGCATTTTAAATTAAAATTGATAGCAGTGGTGAAGCGTGCGATTTGGCAACGTTGCATTGGGTCCATTTGAACCCTTGCAAAAGGTCGAATGTGAGGGTGTTCACTGAACATACCCAATAGTTCGATCTTTTTCATGGGTTTAAATGGACAAACTGCAACTTTCCCCGAGTTGCACGCTACGCCACAGATTGATAGTCCATTCACCAACAGCAAAACCTTGCCATCTTATTTCGATAAACAACAAGTGTGCTCATTCACTCGCTGTTCGCAGAATTTCTTGTTTGTATCAAAAGGCGACTCTACAGCTCACGAGCAAACCTGTGTTGTTTATCGGAATTAGCTTCGTGTTATTCAACTTGGGATATAATGGTTAGGACTTTCGGAACACACTGTATTCTCCCATTTGAATCAATACAAAATAAACACGGAGGATTTATCACCGGAAGTCTGACATCACCGCTTGGAGGACGGAGGAAATAGATGTCGTCTCCGTTACGTCAATTCAAACTGCTACAACGGCACAATATTAGATATATATGCACAGGATGAGTAAGCCTTTTGAGAAAAGCGGAAAACCATGAAAAGTCACTTCGAAATAAAAATGATGGAATGGAAATACGTTGCATGATAACTGATAAGCACTAGGCTCATTGCAGCATGCGGATCTTGTAACAGTAATCTATTTCGGTAATATCTAGACCAAGGTCCCGTTAAATTCAGTGACGTAGCGTGCCCTTTGGCAATGACGTACTGTGTCTATTTAAACCCATGTAAAAGATCGAATGCGAAGGTGTTAACCGAACACCCTACAGTTCGATATTTTACATGGGTTTAAACAAATGAGCTGCAACGTCGCCGAATGGCACGCAACGCGAATGAGTTAAATTTTATATAATGCTGCTATAAAAACCTTAATATTGCACTGAGACCAATCCTATGATTTATTGGGATGATGCTGGAGTTTTACTCCGATGAATTAGAGTAGAGAGATCCATTATGTTGGACCTAAACTTCAGTTTACTGAAGCATCTGTGCAACTAAATTGGAGCTGCCGAAATTATCCGATACTTAAAAGTAGTTCTTCTCCAAATTTTTCTGTCAGTGGGTGCTAGCGGGTAATTTTTCATACTTAATTATACTAGGGTAAAAAAATCGCGGTCTCAGATTTTTATGAAATTTGGAATACTTTTCACACTCACAGAAAACATTTCAAATTCAATTTTTCTTTATAATTTTTTTTTGGGTAATCAGGTTTTTTTCCATTTATCTCTGATTTTTTTTTTTTTTTTTTGCTCATCAATATACCTACTTCGTTCCCGTTTTTGAGCCTGACTTCGAATCCTGCGGGGGGGGGGGGGGGGGTTGCGGCCTCCCCCTCAAATGACGCCACTGTGAATATAGGGGCTGTCACGTGACTTCAGCCCCTGTTTCTGTCCTTTCCTAACTCATAAGTTTAAATGGGGAAAGAGAGAGAAAGATAAATTCCTGACTGTGGCTATGAGTGTGGCTTGATAACACTAATCGCTTATCATAGTACCCTCCCGTTTGAACCTATGCAAAAGTATCATTTTTTCTCTTCTTCACTCAAATCAGTAATCTTAGTAAATCGAAGTTGAAGGAGTGGCTCAACGCCCCCACCTATTTTGATCAACCGGCCCGTAGTGAGTATTTAGTCACTCACTATTCCCCCGATGATCCCACCTGCCTCGTTACCCCCCTTCCCGCACACTATCTCCGTCCCCTTGCCGTGGGGTTAGGATTGGATTCAAATTATAATTTCACGCTCGTGCCACCTTCCATTTCTCACACACCCTTCACTTTTATTCGTGAGTTATTTATTTCGAATGCCGCGGAAATGATTATTATCAAAATGATCGCATCTCTTTGTGAAGACGGCGGAGAGTTTGTAGTGTATGTGAGTCATTAGTCGTGAAGTGAGAAATTGATATTGAATGGAGGTATGAAAGGATGAATGGTGTGAGTGAGTGCGTGTGTCAGTGTGTGCGTGTGAGAGTATGTGTATGTGAGGTGAGGTGAGGGCAATAAGGGCAGGGGTAAATGGGGGGGGGGAGGGAAGGTATGCCGTAAGGGGTCGCATATAATGAGCACTTTGATCACGTGAAAACTAATACAGTGGCGAGCGGCGTTAAAGCACACGCGGGTCGTGGCTACCCCGCTACACGTACACCATTCAACGCGTGGTGGTCGCGGTGGCGGGGGGCGGGGGGGGGCGCTACTCCTTTGGTGTGTCATAACGTGCACAGTACACTACACGTTGCCAAAGTTCAATCCAAAGATTATAAAAGACTCTGGATAAACTACAGATTATATATAATAGGCGGTTTTAGGGTTGATGTCATGCTGTCATTAGGGCTGACCAAGGATGGGGAAAGAGCAACAAGCGATTCCTTTAACCCTTTCCGTCACAGAGTCCATTATAATGGACGACCATTTTACATGAAACCTTATGGAAATTCGGATAAATTGACTCACACATGAAATCATATGAGAAAAGTTCGTTCAATTTAATGGTGTACGTTTCAGATTACAGTGAAACTTCTTTCATAATTCATGACAGAAAGGGTTAACTCAAGGAGAATGTCTGCTGCTACAAGTAAAAGATTCCTTGCTGTGACAGTGATTCTCCTTCATGCAACAGAACTTTACTTCGTCACAAGGAAAACTGTCACAAGTAAACGTGTTTCCTTGTTTTTAAAGAATAAGTGATTTCTCTCGCATCAGTGTTGGCTTGCGTTTCATTCGATTTGGCAACTAAGCTGATCAAGGACTGGGAAAAAGCGACTATATAGCATCAACTGAACGACTCAAAGATGGAATTGTTAACTCACGATATTGGGCAGTGACTGACTAGTGACTGGAAGCCTGGTACCTGGTACCTGATAGCAGCTGCTTCGACTCCGCGACTTAAATTGAGCGGCTTAGTCAACTGTAAAGTGTAAAACGCTTCTTTTCTCGCTCTCATCGCGGGATATACAAATACATGTATATTGTATACAGTACAATACACTTTACTCGCTTAATGAAGCTCACAGGTCGCGTCGAGTCGAGCCGGTCAGGTCCGCGGCCCGAGCCAAGAAGGAATGAATATTACCAGCAATGTTTTCAATTTCAGACTCCGGGGTAGAATTTCCTTTGCAACTCATCTCCAGGGCTGCCGTTTTGCGTAGAATCAATGCTATTTTTCTAGTCACTGATGATTCCACCGGTTGAGAAAAGATTACACATTTCAGTTCAGAGTGTATGACTGTAATGTACGTAAATACTCTGATCTGTAATCTTTCCTTAATCGGTGGAAACTTCGTTGATTAATTAAAATATCCGCAAGTTTTTTAAAGTCATCGACGACTCCACCGGTTGAGAAAAGATTACAGATGCGAGTATTTCAGTTTATCATAGTCATGCACTGAACTGAACTGTGTAATCTTTTCTCAACCGGTGGAATCATCGGTGAATTAAAAAATAGCATTGATTCTACGCAAAACGGCAGCCCTGCTCATCTCTCTTTTCCCTCCGCCACTCTTAAACTAATAGTGAGACTGTGTACGTTTGTATTTTGTTGTATTTTGTAAGGAGGTGTGTGAGTTGGTTGTCTGGGAGTCTATACGGGGTGTTGTGATGGTCAAGGAAACCTTAAATGAGACGATTTATGGGCGAGGAGCAGGGGCTCAGTGGCGAGGCGTGAGATTTGGCAACGATGTATTTTCTCCTTTTAATTTCACCAAAAAAGTCGAACGCTTCAGTCATCGGCGATCGACCTTTCTAATGTGTTTAAATGGGGAAAAAGGAACGTTGCCAAATCGCACACACCTCGCCACTGCAAGGGCTCCTAAAACATCGACAGTATTCAGACTCCGGGATAAAATTTCCTTTGCAACTCACCTCTCTTCCCCTTCCTCCCTCTTTAACTAATAGTGGAACTGCGTACGTTTGTATTTTATTGTATTTTGGTAAGTAGGTTAGCGAGTTGGATGTGGGTCTATACAGGGTATTGTGATGGTCAAGGAAACCTCAAACACGGAAAAAAAGACTGGTAGAATTTACCATCTGTAAATAGCTGGTAGAATTTACCATCTGTAAATAGCTGATTTTGGCGTCAATTAACATTCGACCCATGATCCACAAAAACAATTTATTAAACTATCAATGGTCTGAGATGATTGGAAATGAGTAAATGATTAGAATATCGAACAACAAATGTCGAAATTATGTTGCACCTAACACAACAGTTGAGTTGGATCAAAATACTGAATAATTACCAGCTATTCTATTCTAAAGATTACTCAGCGACCCGCGCTAGGATCGTTTGAGATGGAAGAGTATCCGACACAAATTAGTATCTGCCTTGAGTCGAGGATCCGACAAAGAGAAGGAGAGAGAGAGAGAGAGAGAGAGAGAGAGAGAGAGAGAGAGAGAGAGAGAGAGAGAGAGAGAGAGAGAGAGAGAGAGAGAGAGAGAGAGAGAGAGAGATAGAGCTGTGAGAGAGATGACTAAGGTTACAACAAATTAGGGGTATTTTAGAATTTTTCAATTTTCTAGCGTGTCTTCACTTTGAAATGCATGAGTAGCACATGCGATGCTCCGAGTATCACAACTTGCGTTAGTGTTTATGCCCTTCAGTTGAGATATTATTAATGTTTCCTGCTCCAATTAACAAGAGGGCGGCATCGCACATGGGGAAGGAATCGAAAGATCTTTGGAACACGGTAATAAATTTTCTTCTGCACTGAAAAAAAAGATAGCAATACAATATTACCAGAAGCACAACGATAGGTACAGGATGGTACTATTATCAGAATTATAGTGTTTGCACTATAATTCTTGGAATTTTTGAAGAAATTCTGGTACTTTGACCATATTTTGATGGTAAAACCAGAATTTTTCGGTTAAAGTACAAGACTCTCCAAGCTTCACAAATCGTTGTACTTCTAAAGTTACATTATTAGAATTTAGGATTTTTTTTTTTTTTTTCAGTGTGGTATGACTGATATGACTCTGAGTTTACCAAAATTGTTTGAAACCTCGTGGCGTTGACGACAGTTAATGAAACGCAGTTTATCAATTTGTTTTTGGAACAGCAGAGACAACAGAGAGAATCGATCCTCGATCGACAGGCGAACACATTGTTTTTCGGACACTCAACAAAATTACAGTGAACGACATACAACGGCTCATGTTTCGGTTAACCAACGAAAAAAACTCTGGTGCTTCTTTCTGATACATTTCTGTGTGTAGGCGCACCCAGACCGATAATCTTTGGAATTTTCCAACGTTTTTCTGGGATTACATAATAAAAATAAATGAAAATGAATTTACAAGCGCTGGCTTCAAGGAAGAACGCTTTAAAATTAAATGATCAAAGTTAAACAGGCAGATTTTTTTCTTTTGTTTGAAAATTGAACGAATAAGAATTGAATATTTCGCAGAAGATTGTCGGTAAGCTACGCCTAAACTTCTGAAACAAACTCTGTACACGGAAATGGACTGAAAAAAGTGATAGTAAATATTACCAGATGCACAAAAATACGTAAACCACAGAAAGTCTAGAGCTTTGATCAGAAAATTATGGTGTTAATGTAATAAAACACTAGGATATGGTAATGGAACTGGAATGGGTCTGTTGCAAACTTTTGCTATATCGCTATAGAGTGTTCAATCTCGTGTAAAATCGCGTGAAAAGTCCATTGATGGCATCAGAAAATCATAAAATGCAGCAGAAAACTCACGAGAGACGTATAATGAAATCCAAGATGGCGGTAAAATATCGAGCAACCTGTATGCATGGACCACGAACATCCAAGGATAGCCAACCTCACAATATCGATCACACTCAATCATAACGTAAATAAACACAAAACCTCTGAAGCTGTGAGGTTGTCAAAGTTGGCAATCCTTGGATGTTAAAGGTGCATGCATACAGATTGCTCGATATTTTACCGCCATCGTGGATTTCATTAAACGTCTCTTGTGAGTTTATTATCGCATTTCATGACTTTCTGATGCCACCAATGGACTTTTCGGGCGGTTTTACATACGATGAAACACTATTTATCGTTGTAACAAAAGTTTGCAACAGACCCATTTCTTCAACATTTTTAAGAACTATGGTACAAACACTAGAATTCTGGTGATTGAACTATATCCCTTACATAGGTTCACATATTGACACACTTCTGGTATCTTTTTTTTCAGTGTATCATGGGTACGAACTGTGTCTATGTTCAAAATCAAGACATTTCAAACCACTGCGCCGAGAACGGGTTGAGACGTTTGGAGTGTGGACTCACTCAAGCTTTATCTTTTAAATTGCCTCATCAAAAAAGATCAGGTAGGCGTTGCATTGTCTTAATCGCAATCCCTCTATCCCTGTCTTTGCCGTTTGCTCCTCTCCGGACAGTGTTGTCAAATGTCAACAAACACAAACAAAACTCATTGATTACTTCCATTAAAACTTTTAAATAATACGATTTGACAATCTCGAGTTCGGACGTGTGCTTCAAGACCAATCTCGTACGGGAACATCTCACTCGATCTTAAAAGTCAAGACGATTTAACGAGATTCCATGCAGACATAGAACAAGCTATCTCGCCTGTGCGGTCAAAACTGTCGAACGCCTTCCTTCCTGTGAACGCAATGCCTGTAACACTGACCCATATCCACAGACTGTTGAAATGAACTTTAGGCGCCCTTTCCTACATAGTAGTTTAAAGTGATTCCAGGGTCGAAAAGTACGAAACGTGGACACCACGCTCGTCGCACTGCTCAAAAAGTCAACAGTTTCAGGCTAAAAAATTGATAAATCACCGGGGGGGGGGGGGGATTTGAGAAATGTTGGCACTTGCGAGCATACTTCAGGAAAATACCCTGAAAGTGATAAGCTGCAACACTCAAAACTAAAGCCAGGTTATTGGAAATACAAAAATTCCCATAAGCCTCAATGAGTGCGAGGGAGGCAGATAGACATAGTACCACTCGCACTCACTCGCACTAACAAAGCTTACGACAAAATTAATTTCCAAAATCGCGGCTTAAATTCTCAACCAATTTTGAGTGTTTCAAGCTCAAAAAATCCAGAGAAAACGACGCAGGTACGAACCTTCTTGGAATTATTTGTAGCATTTTTCTTTGTTTTCGATTTAAAATACAAAAAACAGGACATTTTCCAAAATTGACTAGTGGCGCTATCCATCGGATTGGAATCTGAAAAAGTTTCGCCTGGAATCATGTTAAGACCAGAGACAATATTTAATAGAGACCACGCACTATCTATCTTGCCCACGTTTGCGCGCGGTGGCAACTATTTTTTTCGGGGTCTCAACAGAACACTGCAAAAATGGTCCATACGTTGACTGATGAGAAAAGTTGTTGAGGTTTTTGCCTACTGCAATACCGTCTCTATACTTACATACCCGGACCCGGCTGCTTCTTTTGAAAAAGTGGGGTTAGGGTTCGTCTTGGTACATGTAAGCTTATGGAATGCTTATGGCGCTATCGAGGATTTGGATGGTTTTTTGAATTTCAACCAAAATTGGAAAAGTACGAGTTGAAAATCGTGTTTGAGAGGAATCTCGATTTTGCAATTCACAAATATTTCATTCTCCATAAGCGTACGTATACCAAGCCGACCCTAACCTCAAAGAAGCAGCATTGGTATGTTTAGAGACGGTACAGCCTAATGCGACCGAAGCACCGAAATTGCATCAGTCAACGTACCTACGGACCGTGTTGGATGGTGCTCCTTCATGCTTCCTAATGTTAATTTCTGTTGAGCCCCGAAAAAAAAGTCAGTCACCGCCCGCACGACTTTATAGTCCGTGGTCTCTGGTTAAGACCAAGCCATTTAGTTTGCGTATGTTTATTTTTCATCGCGTTAAAATACCACACAAAACATGACTGCGCGCCCCAGCCTCACTCTCCTCACGCGGCCACGTTTCGGACAGATAGCATGCGTGATATGTTGTGATATGCGGCTTGCTCCGGTCCCATCATCTTAATTTTTAAGCCGTCCGAACACTTTCGAGGCACGCAACGAAACCACGAAGGCATCAGGCGCGCGCAAAGGCAAAAGTGTATAATGGAGATTCGAGGCACGCAGCATTCGAATTGACTCTCAAATCGCCAGCGCCCTTCCCAACCGAAACGCGGCCCAAGGAGAGGCAGGGTCGTATTTTAAGAGAACAGGTGCGCAATTTGAAAAAACACTTCGAGCGCCGCGCCGGACATTCTTTCTTACGTCTCGTGAAGAGAGAGAGAGAGAGAGAGAGAGAGAGAGAGAGAGAGAGAGAGAGAGAGAGAGAGAGAGAGAGAGAGAGAGAGAGAGAGAGAGAGAGAGAGAGAGAGAGAGAGAGAGAGAGAGAGAGAGAGAGAGAGAGAGAGAGATAGAGAGAGAGAGAGAGAGAAAATCAGAAAGGGTACGTACCGCGAGTAATCGCGTGTTTGCATGACCACCCAGATTATAATCACAAAGGCGACCGATTAAATATTATGAATACTTCGATTGAACCGACTTTGGCGCGCTGCCAAAATCGGAATAAGGATGGACGGCGGATGATGGGAAGAGAGGGAGGATCAAGGGAGATTGGTGCACGCGGTTTCGTGATTAAAAACTTCATTCATTAACCTCTTTGTTAATTAGAATTTGCACGAGGAAAATTACGAATTGGTCTGTTGCAAACTTTTGTTTAATCAGAAAAGCGGGCAAGAGGGTCAACTCTTGTGTGAGAATAACGTTCAGAATACCGGAAAGTTTCAAAATTGAATCACAAACTTGATGGATGTATTTGAACAAAATTATCAAAGATGGCTGTCGTACAGCGAGTCGCAGAATGGGGATCTTGCAAACTTTTGCTGTGAGCAAAGAATAGTCCAATCAGATATAAAAACCAGCAAAAATCAGGAAAATCACACGACTTAAGTCTAATATTCAGTAATAAACTCACATAACTGCTGTAACGGCAAGTTCGTAATGGTGGTTCAACGCAGGTTTAATGGAAGATTCCTGTCTAATTTGTCACTTTCTCTGCGGGAACACAGAGAAGTGTCTCGAATTAAATAGAAATCTCTCATGATACCTGCGTCGTTTCGCCACTAAACCAGATTCAGAGAGTGAATTTCGTGATTTTTTAGTGTACTCATCGTCATTTCTACAGATTTGTATGCAAGAATCAACTCTTCAATCCCCTGTAGCAGAAGTTTGCAAGAGCCTCATTGTGCAGATGGCAATAGATAACTAATTTCCCGAAACTTTTCAGAAGTAATCGAGGTGGATTTTATTAATAAGACATACCGATTTCAATAAAACCTGCGAGTACAGATGAAACTGGGATTATTATTTATCAAATAATATATTAGGATTGCGTTGAAATGGGCATGCCTTCATACCGCTAAAAGCCACCTCTCGCTTACTTTTACCTTGATTCTAAAACAACCTTTTTCTAAAAAAAAAAAAAAGGGGGGGGGGTGGGGGGAAGAAAAAAATATGCATTTACTGACCAGGGGCGGAGCGCACGGAGAAAAATTTATAATTGGGGCTACCAGAATTATTACTTCTGAGTAATAGTTCAGTGTAATTCGCGTATACTTAACTAGATTTCTGGTAATACTCAGAATTCATTTATCGTTTAAAAAAGCAATATCTTCACAGATACTAGAATTACATTTAACTATTGCGTAGAAGTAATTCTGGTAGCCCCAAATATAAATTTTTCTCCGTGCGAGCAATCTGACAACTTATATGATTTCGGTCTCGATTTCGTGGTTTTTTTTTTTTTTTTTTTTTTTTCTTTCCCCCCACTCTTGGTGATTTCGAGAGTAATCACGTACAGAACCGTTGATTTCATGATCCACTTAATGAAGGATCAATATCCGATCGATACATATTCTGGCATAAATAAACACGTTGGGTAATAACTATATCGGATCTCCCTGAAAACGTGATTAGATCTTCTTGTTAAAGTAATTTAGTTTGGCTATAAAATAAATCAAACTCCTTGTTTCGCACTCAATGGGGAGAATGCAAAAAAAATAGCCGCTCCCATTATTTGAGGCCCTTTAATTATCTCGCGGCAAACTGCTGACCGGATTTCAAAATTTCCGCATCCCTGCCGTGCCCGGCCCCGGCCGTAGCTCAGAGGAGGCCCCGGCTCGCGAGTGCGTTTAGATCGGCAGTAAAATTAAATTGCGCGGCAGTTTATCCTGTAGAGGAGGGGAAAAAATCCGTGCAAAGATGAGAAAAACAAAGTAATTATATCAACTAAGGGAGTCTCTCACTTTTCACTCTAGATGTGCGCGCGCAGGTCAGCCCTTTAATTCCCGAAAGGAAATGCCTAATTGCTTGAGGATGCGGAGGCAGCTGGTAGCGGCGCGCGGCGCGGCGGTTTTTCCATATACACAATGTCCAAAAAGTCCTCACCAGGCCAAATTCGAAAAACACGTAAGTACATCATTTAAAAAAAAAAAAAAAAAACGGGTCTGCTCGTTAATTGTATAGCTCGGCAGAACTAACCATTGATTTTTATAAGAAATTCTGCGAGACTCATAAGCTGACAAGCAGATCTGTTTGCCTGGCGAAATAATATTCGTGTTTTTTTTCTAGTTGAACCTGGAACGAGCTTTTTGGGCACACTGTACTAGTGGAAAACGGAAGACCACATGACTCGTCGATGTATGAGATTACAAATTATTGTCTGTAGATTTACATCAATCTTGCATCCATCATCCTTAGTTTAATCAAGTTTTTCAGCTCGATCCTGAATGATGACTGCAGGGCTCCCTGGTACTTACTTGTGGATGGGGAGGAGGGCGTTTTGCCGTTACTGGGGCCCTCAAAAGGGTTCGATGATTCCCGCGATCCTTTACACCCATTCCTACAGGAGATCTCTCGTTTGTGCATTTGTTATTTTTTTTAAACCAAGTATCTCTATTTGAACCTATGCAAAAGTATCGATTCCTTGGGGGTTCTCAATCAACCTCCTGAAGATCGATTGTTTTACGTAGGTTTAAATGGAGAGAACCCATGTTGCCAAACTGTGCGAGCCGATACTACGATCAAGGAATACGGTACGGTACGATCAAGGAATAAGACAGTTCAGTGGCGGCTCGTGCAATCTGGCAACCATGCTTATTGGCGATTTAAACCTATGCAAATGTATCGATATCTGGGGGTGCAATTGCACCTCCTGAAGATCGATTGTTTTTCATAAGTTTAAATGGAGAAAAAACGTTGTCGCCACATTGCACGCGCCGCCACTGAGACAGTTGCAAACTTTTGCTTTTTGACTATATGCATAAAAATCCAGATAATAAAAAACCGATTGTGACGTTGGAAACTTCCAAAACGGATCTGTCGTATCAATAGAAGTTTTTAAGAAATAGATATAATTTATTGAATTTTGTGAAACGCATTTTTTGAGTTCGTGAGTGGACATCTAAACTTTCTTGGGCTCTCACTGTTATATTTTCGAGTTACTTGTTATTACTTTACTAAGGAATCGCTCTTCCATGACACTGTATCAAAAGTTTACAACAGACTGATTGTCATGGAAACTGCATCAATAAAACGTTTAAAGCTCAAATTCATATTTATATACATTTCCATCATGAAAAATAAGAAATAATAAACGCTACGAAAATTCCAATGATTATCGGTAGGGGCCGCCCGGGTCTTGTAATTTTGTTAAACGAATTTATTAAGTTTTTGAGTGGATTTTTTGAATTTTCTTATGCTCTCAACGTTATTTTCAAGTGTTTTTACACGTAGGAATAGACCCTTCGTAACGCTGTGGCATAAGTTCGCAACAGCTGCCGATTTGCGTAGATTTAATGGCATTTTGAAATTCACCGAAGATCCCACCGGTTGAGAAAAGATTACAGAGTTTAGTTCAGTGTATGACTGTAATGCACGAAGATATAGTGCCGTCATTTATCTTTTCTCAACCGGTATATTTTAATTAATTGACGGCGTTTACACCTATTGAGAAAAGATTACGGATTAGAGTATGTTCGTGCATTACAGTCATACATGCACTGAATTGAACTATGTAATCTTTTCTCAACCGGTGGAATCATCGTTGAATTTAAAAATGTCATTAAATCTATACGCAAATCTGCAGCTCTGCAATGCTCTGACATACCCATTGCCGATTTACGGTGAGCGTCTCTGAATTGCGATATTTCTCAAATCAAGAAGATCTCAAGAGTAAAGTCTCTGAATTTCACCCAAAATGTTCGAAGAACCTAACGTATAATTATGAAGTGTTCACCGACCGAGTGAGGATGAGGTGCTGAACTGCGTGGGAGCTAGACATTCGACACGTATGCGTAGAGTATACTAGATATCTACAATGCTTACACACAAATCACGGGTCAGTTTTAACAGCAAGACAATAACTAACGCGCACTTTTAAGAATTCTTACGATAGGCGATTTGGGTCCATAAAATATGAGGTGTGCTCATCCAATGAAATCCTAATTAAAACCATCATAGCTGATTTCTAAGGGATGGCACACCTGATATTTTACAGGCCTCCTTTCGAAAATAGCTTCAATTTAATGATGTGAAAACCCGCGCATCATGAACCGAACGCTAGAGACGGAGCACAGTGGGGCGGGTCAGTGGAAAGGGTCGGACATGAAATATTTAACTAAAAATATACAAATTTAAATGTTTTTTAGTCATAAAAAAAAAAAAAAAAAAAAAAAAAAAACTATAAAGGGTGATTCTTGAAGGAAATTTTACAATAAAACAACTTTTAAGCTTCAACGTTGCTTATTATTGTAGTCCATTCCATTTAATCAGGCGCTTTTCTTAAAATGACGAAAATCACTAAATGACAACGCTGAAGTGCTCGGGTTGAGATACGAGTTGACTGTCTCGGGCTTCGATTGTGCTGAGTCCGTACCCTCTTTTGTCAATGGGGCAAGGGATCTTTCTTTGTTTTCCACCTGTTTCTCTTAAGTGCCACTTAAAATTGAATTTCCTTCAATTTGAGGAAAATATTCTTTTTTTTTCCAGGCAGATTCGTTCTCAGCGTGAAATTCTGTTATAAGATTGCCACCCAAAAACATGCGACGAATTTGATTTCAACCCTACTTACAGAGGAAAAATTGATTTATCAGTTTCACACTCTCCTCCTTAAGTAGGGTTGAAATCGAATTCTTCGCATGTTTTTGCGTGGCAATCTTAACAGTATTTCACGTTGAGAACGAATCTTCCTGGGGGAAAAAAAAAAAATCACTTTCCTCAAATTGAGGAAAACTCAATTTTAAGTGGCACTTGAGAGAAACAGGTGGAAAGCAAAGGAGGATCCCTTGCACCGTTGACAAAAGAAGGTACGGACTCAGTCAGTGGCGTAGCCAGGAATTTTTCTAGTTGGGGGGGGGGGGTTGTCTGAGGTCCAAAAATTGTCAAAGGGGTCCAAAGGTACTAACTTGGTCAAATTTGTCAGAAAACGCAAAAAATGCCATTTTTTAGGGCAATTTTTTGGTATCAAGGGGGGGGGGTCCAGACCCCCTGGACTCCCCCCCCCCCTCGGTTACGCCACTGGACTTAGCACAATCGGAACCCTGAGACACTCAACCCGTATCTCAACCTGAGCAATTCAGCGTTGCCATTTAGCGATTTTCGTCATTTTAAGAAAATCGCATGGTCAAATGGCATGGACTACAACAAAGATAAACGGATTTAAAGCAGCGGCGGCTCGTGCAATGTGGCAACAATGGATTTCCTCCATTTAAAACTGTGTAAAATAATCGATTACTTGGTGAGGCGCAGCGCCTCACCTAGTATCGATCTTTTTGCATACGTTTAAATGGCAAAAGTACACGGTTGCCAGATTGCACGAGCCGCCACTGATTTAAAGTCGCAAAAAAATGTCCGGCCTCTCTCATTGACTCGCTCCACGGTGCGGAGGTACCGTTCTTTGAATGGCACGGATAAAAAAAAAAACGTGGATTATCGTTTGTATATAGGCGCAGGCGGTCGGTAAAAGTCGGTAAAGGTAAGAGTGTGGTGTGCCTGATGTGTGTGCGGACACGTTTAGAAAAGCATGCCAAACGCTGATCGTAAAACAAAAAAACTCGTTTTTTTTCTCTTTTTTTTCTGAAATTTATGCCAGTGTTTTTTTTTTTTGTTTTTTTTTTGTTTTGTTTTTTTTTTGTTTTTTTAATGGTGACGCGGGTGTTGACTGGTGAGTATTTGGCGAGCCGCAAGGCGGCATCAGCATAAGGCATCGATACACCACGAGACCACGACGCGAGCTAATTAAAATTCTCCCACAACCTTATAGGGGTACATCAAAACGTGAGCGAATAGCGTATAGTTGCCAACTATTGGTACCACTGGCGCAACCATCAAGATCTCTTCCATCTCTCTCACTTCCCATTTGAATGTATAAGTACGAAAAGGACAGAAAGAGGGGCTTTTATCCCGTTGTCCATCCTTGTCTAACATACGTTTTTTAATGGAGAAAAGAGAGGGATGAAGAAACTCTCGGTGCGCTACTGATTGGTACTATGATCAGCAAAAGAAAGTACCCTTGTCGAAATATTCACTCTTTTAAATCTCGGCAACCTATGAACAATTTTGCAGCTCTCTTGAGTGTGAAAACTAAACAGAATGCAGCATTAAAAGTGCGTCATGATAGTTGACAAATCAAACATTCGATTGAAAACAACGGAAAAATTCAACCAGAAAAATTTCGATCAGGATACTTACTTTTGCAAGGCATAGTACAATCGATATCCCAAGTAAAAATCACGACATTTGACAAATCAAAGATTCGATTGAAAACAACGGAAAAATTCAACTATAAAAATTTCGATCAGGAGAATTCCTTTTGCAAGGCATAGTACAATCAATATCCCAAGTAAAAATCACGTATCATCATGCATGCTAAATTTCACTACTTGCGATTGAAAAATTAATTCTTGCGTAGAAACCAGAAAAAAATGACGGACGAGCGCGTTAAAGAATAGCTTAGTTCACTCAAGGACTCTCAAAATTACTTTAAATTTTAAGGCGTAATGGTGGGGCTACGCAGGTACCATGTGAGAGGTGCCTCTGTAATTTAAGGTTTGCCTCAGTGTGTTTCTAAAGAGAGGGAGACCAATTAGAGAGGAATATACTCTGATGCCAGCCTGCGTAGCGCATAGCTTTGCCACCTTTGTTCTTAAATGGCGGAGCTACGCAGGTGCCGTGGGTGATTCCTGTCTAATTTGACACTCTCTTCATAGAAACGCACAGAGGAAAGCCTCAAATTTTATAGAAATCTCCCATGGTATCTACAAATACATAACTCCAATATCACTAAGCCTTGAACTTAAAAGTCGTTCTGTGAGTCTGTGAGTGAATTTCGTCATTATTTTAATGAGCTCATAGTAATTTTCGCTGGATTTCACTCAAGGTTAAACAATTTTTATCGCTTATGGGCTATGGCACAAGTTAGCAAGAACCCCAATACAAAGTTATTTGACGAAAGGGCGTGCAGAACACAGGGTTGATAATGATCAAAAATCGCCATTACTTTAAAGTGTTAATACTGATTATGAATAAAAATCTGATGAATTGAATTTTCTTATTGTTTTATCGCAATCAGAGCTATCATATTTCTCAGCTGGACGAAGGCAGTTAACAGTTTCCTTTTTGCTGTACCACTTCTGAAATCTTATTTTTAGTAATCTTTGAGTATTCCTAGGAGGAGAAGTGACTTTTGCAACAATTTAATGCTCCCATTGTTCTTCTTCTGATGTTCAGGCAAAGGAAAGTCTTACACCGCGAAATTAGAGGGTCAAATTATAGGGGGATCCGAGAAGACTGACTCATTAGTGCGGCCGCACGGTGTACCAAAAATATGGAATTTCCTGGACATAATTATTTCATGAACAAAATTCAAGATTCTAAACAATGGGGCTCTTGCAAACTTTTGCTATACGCAAATAAATATTCCACTCTTGTGTAAAGACCAGCAAAAATCACGAAAATCAAATTAAGAAAGTCTAAAATTCAGTAATAAACTCACATAACTGCTATAACGGCAAGATGGTAATGGCTGTTCAACGCAGGTATCATGGGAGATTCCTGTCTAGTGTGTCACTTTCTCTAAGGAAACACAGAGATACGTCTCAATTTAGATAGGAATCTCCCAGGATACCTGCGTCTCTCCGCCATTAAGCCCGATTCTAAGAGTGCATTTCGTGATTTTACAGTGTATACTCATCGTCATTTTTACAGGTTTGTAGTCAAGAATCAACTCTTCAATCCCCTATAGCAAAAATTTGCAAGAGCCCCAATTACAGTAATAGAACAAGTAAAAGTGTATATTTAGAAACCGATAGAAGGCATGGGTATCACGTGATGACAAGTGGCTTTAGCCTCTATCTCCATCTTTATCCAACACAGGTATTCAACTGACTACATAAATAAAAAACATCAACACTAATAATTTTAAAAACAAAAATTTATCTAATTCAAAAAAATCCACTCTCCGATGCACTGTGCGGACGAGAGCGGAACGAAATGCTTACGCACCTCACACGCGAATGCACCTCTTAGCCAAAGATTAGAGAAAATAAAAAGTTGGTGTGAAAGAATATTCGAGGATACGCCCGGTGGAGAGAGGGATATTAGCTCAAACTGCGTGTATTGTGTATTGTGTTTTGAGGACGCGTTCAAAACGATTCATTCTCTGTCCCATCATGTAAAAGGTGAGGAGAGCTCATTAACTCATTAAGAGCATTTTATGATTTATGTTTTCGGCGGCAACTTCCTCTGCACGTCAAATTATGACCGCGGAGTCTCACGGTGTACACTTACACATAGGTAAATTTCCAGAATTCCCCGAAACGGGGCACCGCATTGATGCAGAAAAGATTACAGAATGCTGAGTTGTGGTCAAAGAGTAGACAAGAGTCCCAACAAAACGGTAGGAGAGCGTGCGGCATAGTCGAATTACTATCCAATGTCACTATCGATTCTACGGCCTCTGGTTGGCTGGCGAAAGCCTGGGCCCTGTGAAATCCCTCTTATGGAAATTTAACATGGGATTTTCGACTTTGCTTCATTTAAGGTTAAGTCTAAAGAAAATTATTCTACCGAACCCTCGGGAAATTCAAATTATATTTTTTTGAGACTATTACGAAGAGATTTGATGGGTCATCATACAATCACTTCATCGACAAAGTAAGTAACAGAAGATTATGAATTTGAAAGTAAAAATATTTCAAAATTTCCCCATTTTAATGTTTAGTGTATTTATCGCATTGGGCTACTTAAAATTTGTTCATCTATATCTATATCTATAGTTTATAATCTATAGTTAGATTTATATCTATGAGAAATTTACATTCTGATTTTTGGCCACTTTTTGACGATCTTAGGCCAGTGGCGGCTCGTGCAATGTGGCAGCAATGGACTCCCTCCATTTAAACCTATGTAAAATAATCGAATTATTGGTGACGCGCTGTGCCTCACCTAGAATCGATCTTTCACCACAGGTTTAAATGGAAAAATAGCACTGTTGCCAGATTGTACGAGCCGCTACTGTCTTAGGCCATAGAGGAGTGCTGAGTGTCCAGTCGTGCACCTCCAATAGTTCGACCTTTTTCATGCGTTTGAATGGACAAAACTCAGCGTTGCCAGACTGCACGCGAGACTTCTGTTTTTTTCCCCAACTTCGTTTCGCTATAGAATTCAGACTGAAGAGGAAATCAAAACTTCTTATGATATTGGCAATTAATTGGAAAATTTAGACAAATTTCCATTTGGGAAGTCTAACATCATAGCAAACCTAAAAAGTAATAATAAAAAAAAAGCAAAACCAAGAACCAGAAAGAAATGAAAAAGGCTTTATTTGAAAAACGCAAAGATCTTATCGAATAAAGGTGTAACAAAACGGCTCGTCTGACTGTCAAGTTTACATATTTACTTTTGCTATTCAAGCTTCGGGGAATAAAACGTTACTTCATTTCTCTTCTCCTCTCTCTCTCTCATTACTTTTCGACTTAAGTCGGAGAAAATGACACAAAATCAAAATCAAACACTGGCGCGGCGGAAGAGAACAGAAAAACGCGCAAAGAGGAGGAAATAATATATACTCCCCCTCCACTCCCTGATTGTGAGAGTTAGAGATAGAGGGGGGGAGCGGCTCCTAAGAGAATGCTTAGAAAATACTATTATCTAGAAAATACGTGACTACGATTACATTAAGCTGCATTATTTGCTATGGTTTAATACTTAGGGCATGTGTACCACTGCATTCTTCCGAAGCTGGCCCATGCCTATATAGCGCGTAAAAGACCCACTGCTGAGACCTGCCTGATCCTGGCCTGATCCTGATATTGATGTAGGAGCCCATTATGTATACAGAATTATCTCGGGCTCAGATCCACAGACTGTAGAGAAAGAGAGAGAGGAAAGAGAGAGAAAGAAAGAAAGAGAAAAAAATAAAAAAAAAATAAAAAAAAATCCACACCCTGTTTCGACTCGACTTTTTCGTCGAGTTGCTCAGTATATTTATATGTGTTTTTATATATCAGTTCACCTGCAGCCCAAATGGAGGACTAACTATGCCCGATTGAATTGTAGAGGTTAGGGCTACCACTACCGGGAAGGCAGGCGACAGAAACCGAATTCCGACGGGGATTAGCGATGACGAGATGATACTATGAGAATGGGATTTTCTTGAATGGATGCGGGATTCGAGACCCCTGAATCCTGAATGATTTCTCCTCCCTATATCCTCCGAGTTGAGGCTTCCCAAGGCTAGCGAGTTTGCGTGATTTTACACCGAAAACTGCAAGGATCGTATCATATAGGTGGACCTACGAGTTTCATTCACAATAGCAGATCGCACTATATAGTTTTCATCGATATCAATAGTGGAATGTTGAGGGGATAATCGGCGGGCTATATACGACATGCGTAAATAGGGACTACAGTTAAGATGCTCATGATGGGGCTCTTGCAAACTTTTGCTATAAGCAAATAAAACGGTTCAATCTTACGTAATGACCAACAAATTTCACGAAAACCACACTGAAAAAGTCTAAAATTCAGTAATAAACTCATAAAACTGCTTGACGGCAAGATCGTAATGGCGCTTCAACTGCGTTGAAGATACCTGCATTGAATCAACGCAGGTATCATGGAAGATTCCTGTCTATATTATCTCGGAAAAAAGTAGCTTGTGTCGTATAGGTACGAATTTGGGTTCACCGGCCAAAATGGGTCTGTTGCGTACTTTTGCTACATCAATATGACACATTGTTTCTAACGTAAAATTCTGCGAAAATAACGATGCGCACATTAAAAACTTTCAAAATCGACTCATTAACTCAGAAAATACCTTCCATTCCAAACAGCCCGCGCTACACTAGACACTATATCACCGACTTATAACTACATAGATGGAACCATATCGTTTATGTAAACATGAACAGAACTTACAAACATTGGAATGTTTCGTTTAGATGCGTACATTTCTTATATTATTTTGTAATCTTTGATAAACCGAAAAGACCAGAAAGCAAATGCATCCAATAGATTATGTATTTAGAAGGGAATTCCATCATTTTGTAGTTACGATGTCGTTTACTTATGCACGGTGGTTCCGTCTATGTAGTAGTATACCGGTGCAATAGTGTCTAGTGTAGCGCGGGCTGTTTGAAATTGAAGTGATTTCCTGAGTTAATGAGTGGATTTTGAACGTTTTTAATGTGCGCATCGTTATTTCCGTCGAATTTAACATAAGAATCAAGGTTCTATTTTGCTGTAGTAAAAGTATGCAACAGACCCATTTGGATCAGTTCTGCGCATGGGACACGATCAGACAGGTCAACCGCACAATCTGATTGTGTCCCATGCACAGAACTGATCCAAATTTTGGCCGGTGAACCCAAATTTATGCCTAAGACACAAGCTACTTTTTTCCGAGATGTCACTTTCTCTACGAAAACTCAGTGATATGCCTCGATTTAGATAGGAATTTCTCATGATACCTGCGCCTCTCCGCCATTATGCCCGATTCTGAGAGTGAATTTCGTGATTTTTCAGTGTACTCATCGTAATTTTTACAGGTTTTTATGCAAGAATGAATCAACTCTTCAATCCCCCGTAGCAAAAGTTTGCAAGAGCCACATTGATCATTCAATGCCACTGTATGTGGAGGCAGTTTCCCGCGGCTTTTGTTTTTACATCAAACAGTAAAAATTTAAAAGAACTCCAAGAGTGCAAAAAATGCCCGATCTAGTGCTCCGCGGATCACTTGAGAGTGAGGAATTTTTTGGGGTATTTGAGGGCCCGGCAAAAGTAATCTCGGGAAAATGACCAAACAATTTCGAAAATATTGGTTATTTTGAGAACATGTATATACGGTGTCAGATTACCTTAAAGATAAGCGCAAATAATTAATAAAAACAAAAAAAAACAAAACAAAACAAAACAAAACAAAAAAACAAAAAAACAAAAAAAAAAACAAAAACAAAATAAACAAAAAACAAAAAAATATTTTTAAAACAGTGCTGTGGCACGTGATAGGTACTTTCCAAGAATTACGATAAATGTTTATCTAAAAATATTCTTCCTCAAGGCTATGGATTATTTTGTCACCAGTCCACCAAAGATTATCCCAGAAAAGGCCACCGAGCGATCACCAATTTCGGGGGACAAATTGTTGAGCCAGTTCCGAGCGATGCGACCAGAAAAACCTAGTTGTTTCCTCCGAGCCTCGTTTGCGGTATGATTTAGTGTCTTTTTGTCCAAATTCACACTGCGAGTACTGTGACCAGTTTGCAAAATATTTTGAACGTCGAAGAGCAATTTTATTTATTAGCACGGTGTCTCAATTCCCTTTCATCTTCCCTCAAAATTCCTTAGCCGAAGCGTAATTTCTCACGGATGGATCCACAATCCCACAATCCACGGCTGGGTAATAAAATACATGTCTTTATCTCTGCGTCCATGCAAATCGTAAAGGAGGATAATTTAGGACCGGCGACGCCCACTGGGCAGAACCGACCGATTCAGCGGACAAAAATCAGAGAAAGCCCGATTCTATAAAAATTGAGGAGACACGGAGAAAAAAATTCTGATTGAAATTACGGAATGTATAGGAAGAAACTGTGGTAAAAAAAATCCCCTTTAAAATAATAAGAATTCTTATTGATTCAACCAGAATTATTATTGGTCCGATTAAACGTTCTGATAATTCAGAAGAATCACCAGTAAGAATCGTTGGATCAATAAGAATTCTGATTGAATCAATAAGAATTCTTGTCATTTTAAAGGGAATTTCTTTTTACCCCAATTTCTTCCTACGTTCCGTAATTTCAATCAGAAATTTTTCTCCGTGGATTCTTAGAAAAACCTGGTGTAAAACAGAGGGTATGCTTGCAGAGTTGGGCAAATAGGATTGTAATCGATTACACGATTACTGGGTGATCGGTAATCGACATAAACCTTTGGATGGTAATTAAATGCGTTCTCCACGAATAGATAGTGAAGTTTAGGGTCTTTCCTATTAGATCTAATGCTTCTGCAACTAATAGGATGGGTGGCTTGTAGAAAATCAGCCCTGATTACCATAAAATCACAGTCTGAAAAAAACGACGATTACTAATACTCGGTAATCGTACAATCGATTACCACCCCCATTTGACCAACTCTGTTTGCTTGTCCTCAAAAATTGATACATCAAAGCATTATTATGTGTGATTCAGAGAAGTTAAACGATATTTGATTTGTTTTTGCTAAAAATCAAAGTTTTTTAGAATATGCATTATTTAGGACGGAAATATCATTTGTGTTATACGTTGTTTTTGTGAGCAAATCCACAATGATCATCCTTTGAAAGACTAAAACCTTCTGGACTGATTTTACACAGTTAAATCATGCTTTCATTTCCAATAAATTTCATCTTGAGGATATAACCTGGATCTCCGACAATAATTCTGTAATCTTTTGAGGTGAACCTTTTAATGCCGAACTCTACCACCAGAGACCTACCGTTTGATTAATGTCAAATTCCAGGTCAAACTTAATTTATTTTTAAGAATACGGAAAAACAGGAACTAGACAAAAACATTGCTCGTCAATTTACTTCAAAAATGAGGCTGAAAGTACCAAAAAGTGGAATTTCACAATCAGACTTTTGTATCAAAAGGCGATCAGCTGTTTTTCGGTACTTTCAACCTCGTTTTCAATGCAACTGACAATACATTTCACGGCTCTACATTTGTGAGATGACTAACTATATAGTACCCGATTATCCGTTTTCTCAAGAATAAACTAATTTTGACACGTAACCTAAAACTAATCAAACGGTAGCGCTCTGGTGGGATATATGAGCACTAAACACCGACAATTTCTTTTAGACGGTAATCTTCTTAAAGAGGAAGTAAATTGTTGATTTTTGGCCATCGAATCGGTAAATTTCGCTCACCGTGCGCCATAACACCAGCATCGGCACGCTGGTCAATAAACGAAAAACCTGTTCGGTGTTCATTTTTACTGTTGTTCATCCAGCAATGCCGAAAGCATGCAAATAAGCACATGCACATACACATGATTATATAAATACACAATACAAACACACACATGCACACATACAAACACAAAGTAAACATTACAAGAGCCCCATAAGCATTGCCCATCATTCGCATTTTTTCCCTCCACATCTTCCTTACGGTTGCAATAAATAGTTAAACCTTCACATTCTGCGAGACTGTGGCTTGATCGCGCCTCACTTAACAATGAATGAGAGTTGTAAATAAATAAATGCGGACTTTAATTTCAGCGAAATAGTGAATTATTTTTATTTATTTATTATTTTCTTTCCTTTTTTTTCTTCTTTTTTTCTTGCAAGGGACTGTAATGATATAAACTTATTTACCTATTTATCGGAAAACTCCGTTTGACGTTCATTTTGTGGGTATTCGCACGTTTAGATGCGTAATTTATTACTAAGTGCTATACAAGTTTTTCATTGATGGCCACTGCAGTAAAAGTTAATGCGAATCATTAAATGAATAAGTATAAATGAGTATGCCCAGGCATAGGTCGTAATGTCAAATAATTCCGGCAATTCAATAAAATTGGTTTGATGTTTTGATGGGGTTTTTTTCCCTGGCAGTTTCGATTGGATTTCCCCCCCCCCCAGGCAGTTCCTTGATGGATTTTTTTTCTTTTTCTCTCCTCCCCCCCCCCAGACTATAAATCCTGTACATATATTTTAATATAAGAGCAAAACAGAAGAAAAATAACTTGAAAATATGATCGTATTGATTTAAAAACAAGGTTGAAAGTACCAAAAAACAGATTATCCGCGCCTTTCGATACATAAGAATCTATTTGTTGGTTTATCTATTACTTCTGAAGGGAAGGAAGACTCTCAGGAAAAAAGAACCTAGATCCGGCGAAGGTTTTTTTTAATGAAGAAGATTTACGCACCCCTAGTGGCAAATTGTAAAACCAACGATGGCTCGTGCGATTATCAAAAAGCGACGTAACCGATACCATCTCCACATAAAAAAAAAGCAACCTACAGAAAAGAATCGATTATTTCGAGGGCTCAATTACAAAGCCCCAATCAATCGATGGTTCAGCATACGTTCAAACGGGATCGAAACCACACAATATAATCGTTAACTCACGAGCCACGAAAGTGTTTTTAAACGGTCATTGACAAGACCTCCGTAATCGATACCATTTCCACATGAAAAAAAAACCACCAGAAAATAATCGATTTATTCGAGAGCTCAATTACACAGCCCTAATCAATCGATAGTTCAGCATACGTTCAAACGGGATCGAAACTCTGAAATAATCGTTAACTCACGAGCCACAACAGTGTTGTTAAACGGCCGTTGACAAGACCTCCAAGACACAATTCTTCGCGTTCTAGAGGCGGAAAGGTGAGAAAACAGAAAAAATTGTGAGAGAGAGAAATCCTCACCCCTCAGGCCAAGAGCATGAAATAAGTTGAGAGGGTACGGTGGGAGGGGGGGGGTGTAGATTGAAACCATGAATGAAAAGATTGTAGCCGACGGTTTTGTGAAGTCAATTCACAAACAAGGAGAAGGGGCGGCATGAGGTAAGAATGAAAGTGGGAATGAATAAGGACAGAAAGAGGGGGAGGGGGAGGAACCTGAGGGGGAGGGGGAGGAACCTGCAAGTAAGAGCTGGGATGAGCTAATAGAAGAGAGGAGAGTGAGGGGGGAGGGGGAGGGGGAGAGAGAGAGAGAGAGAGAGAGAGAGAGAGAGAGAGAGAGAGAGAGAGACCAAGAAGAACAGAGGACGATAATAAAGGTGAGAAGGTGCTTGATGAAAAATCTCGAAAATCGTTCCGGATTTGTTAGGTTAGGAAGATTTCATTCAGTCAGGGTTTCGAAGGCAGCCGAGCCGACACTGCAACCGTATCACATCGGATCCGCCGTTCCGATACAAAGAAGGTTGAAGGAGGAGGTTGGGGAGGGGGGCGGAGACAGAAAAAAAAAAGAAAAAAATCGGGGCTGTGGAGCAGCTCTGTATTGTTCGAAAAACGAAGATTAAAGAAAAAAAGAGATGAGAGAGAGAGAGAGAGAGAGAGAGAGAGAGAGAAAATAAAGAAGGTAAGAAAGGAGAGAGAAAAGTCGGATTGAAGCGTGTTTTCCTTTCTCGATCGATTCTCATTCTCGAATACAATCGGTTCGAAATTAGCTCAAATCGGTTTCAGCTTAATTTGCTTCTGCGTGGATTGCCATGCTTCTATTTTGAAAAGAGAGAAAGGGGATACTACATTGTGTGCGGCCGATGTATATTTTATACATTTTAATGTTTATCAACTTCTTCGGGTTTGTTTTTGTGGTGGAGTGTGTGTGTGTGGTATCGTGTGAGTGTGGTGTGGGTGCCAATCTTTAGGCCCGCATGCGCTGCACATCGGATCGGGTTCGGAGGACACAGCCAGGCTAGTGGAACTAATATGGGACCTTCTACGCGGGGCCAAAAATCCATTCTATTCGTTAACAGTATAGTAAAAGATACAAAAGTACGCAGTAACAAAATGGAAATCAGTTTACTTGTGTATGCAGAGAGAGAGGTGACTCCAGCAGGCCGATCATTTACTTCATCGTTAAACCGATCGTTATGATTGTGTATGAGTGATTCTATTGGTCGAATAATGTAAAACTTAGCCGTTGCTACGGTAACCATCGTTATAGCTTATAGTGTCCGTTTTATAAAGGTTACTTATGAATAGCCTTTATAAAACGAGACTCTTAACGATGGTTACCATAGCAACAGCCAAGTTTTACAATTTTCGACCAATAGCATCACTCGTAGACAGTTTTAACGATCGGTTTAACGATAAAGTAAATGATCAGCCCGCAGGGCATATAATTTTATTTTCTTAATGGGGCTCTGTCAAACTTTTTCTACAAGGGATTGAAGAATTGATTTTTGCACACAAAAAAAAATAAAATATGAGGATGAGCACACTAAAAAATCACAAAATCCGCTCTCAGAAATCGGGCTTAGTGGCGGAGAGACGCGCAGGTATCATATGAGATTCCCATCTAAATTGAGACATATCTCTGTGTTTCCGTAGAGAACGTGACATAATAGACAGGAATCTCCCATGATACCTGCGATGAACGGTCATTACGATCTTGCCGTTATAGCAGTTATGTGAGTTTAAAACTGAATTTTAGACTTTCTCAGGGCGATTTTCGTGATTTTCGCTGGTTTTCAAATCACATTGGATTTTTCATTTGCTCACAACAAAAGTTTGCATGCAGAGCTCCATGGACTATTCAAATGTTAGATGAACATTCAACGAATTAAATAATGTAAGTTGACTCCTCAGATTTTCGTTCAGGTAGCCAGCCTGAAACGCATATCGCAATAAATTTGAGCATTGCGGGTGGCCTACCTGAGCCAAAATTTAAGGCATAAACAAACATTATTTAATTCCTTGACTGAACTTACAGTCTTCCAAAGACCAATCTGATGTGAAAGAGAAGGTTGATGCAGAACTTAAGTTGGGGACCATTGCAGGTTGATGTCAGCAACCAATCAGAACGAAGCATCGGAGTTTATCGTTGGTCGATGACAATCAACATAGGACTACAAGCCGTTGGTTTTGTGTAGCTGGTGTTATTTTGTTGAGCCCCCGAAAATAAAGTTGTCCGACGCGCGATTAACTATTGCGTGAGCATGGTTCTCTACCAGTGTTGCCAGATTTGCCTGTAAATTACTAACTTTTATTCAAGTCAAATGGGGAAAAATCGGATGAGAATCCAAAAAATGGCAACACTGGTTTCTATTGCCCAGCGTTGCCAGATTGGGGTGAAAAAGCCTCATGTTCTACATTGATTGAAATGGGGACGATACGGCTTTTTACCCTCGATCTGGCAACACTGCTATTGCCTCTGATCCTGTCGCGCCGTAGTTAAGATGACATAAAGCGCCGTAGTTAAGATGACATAAAGCGGAAAAATGGACAGACCATCAAGCGGGTGTGAAGGGGGGAGGGGGGGAGTCTCAATTTGGCTATTCAGCACTTCAAAGAGCCGAAAACGAAGCTCGTCAACATCGAACGTGTGACGATCAGCAGATCAGGGAATCGGGAAGAGTGAAATTATGGTCCAAACCCCAACGTACGCCCGTTCCGTTGAGAGCCGGTGGAAGGGGGAGGGGGTGAGGGGTGGTTGATTTGATGGGTGCTGCGTTTCGCGTGACCGCATCTCGGTAGTTTTCGTGTTTTGTTTTTGTTTTTTGCTGGAAATTCGGGTCGCTAACATCAACGTCACTCCACACAAATGTGATCGAAACGAAGATACGTCGGACTAATGGAACTTTCGATTTTTCTTTTGCCCGTGGAAAAATATAGTATACAGCGAGAAATTTAGCAACGTCGCAATTAATTGGTCCGAATAAAATCATGAAAAATATCGATTCAGTGAACACCCTCGAATTCGACTTTTCAAGTGGGTTAGAATGGACAAAATTCAACGTTGCTCAAACATCGAAATCAGGAGAGTAACGGAGTCCCCTTTAGCCCCCTCTCCCACGCCTCTGATGAGCATCTATGAGTGTTTGTTGTGTTTGTTGTATACACTCTTTAACCCTTTCATGCGCACGCATTTTGAGATTTGACTGTTTTGGGGATTTTTTTAGACCGTTCAGAAGAGGACAATTTTCTAAGAATTTTTATGGGTCATTTACATTTCATTGAGTCCTATATGTTACTTAAAATAGTAAACATGAGTACCACTTCCCGTGAAAGGGTTAAAACCTGTCTCTTACTTAATTCACTACAGCAAAATAATGAGGAGTTGAAATGTATAATGATGAAGGAGACAATATTATAGATGTTGCAAAGATTGCGCAACTGCTTCTTATTGAAAATAAAAATCCAAGACGTCCATAAACTACATTTTTAAATGTAATTTCTCTCGAAATGAGACATTTTTTTTCTAGGAAAAACCACATTGGTGGATGAATATACTTTTTTAGACAGTGAAGAAGAAGATACACGTGGCAACAACTGAATGGGAATATTTTATCATAAATTTCAACTCATCAAATGGGGCTCTTGCAAAATTTTGCTGTGAGCTTATAAAGAATCCAATCTGATGTAAAAACCAGCGAAAATCACGAAAATCACACTGAGAAAGTCTAAAATTCAGCAATAAACTCACATAACTGTCACAACGACAAGATCGTAATGGCGCTTCAACGCAGATATCATGGGAGATTCCTGTCTATTATGTCACTTTCTCTACGGAAACACAGAGATATGTCTCAATTTGGATAGGAATCTCCCATGATACCTGCGTCTCTCCACCATTAAGCCCGAATCTGAGAGTGAACTTCGTGATTTTTTAGTGTACTCATCGACATTTTTACAGGTTTTTATGTAAGAATCACTTCTTCAATCCCCTACTGAAAAAGTTTGCAAGAGCCCCATTATCAAAGGATCGATATACAATATTAATGTATTCCATCTTTCCAAAATGGGTGTAAAATAGCTCTGAGAGGGCTTCTGCGTAATGAAACACAGTGAATAAATAAAATAAATAAATGAAGAAATAAATAAATAAATTAATTGCTGCAGGTTGTCCGAAAAATTACGCTTTGGCGCCTACTTTGCCTCGTCAGCAGGCTCGCAGCAATGATGAGATTTATCAAGGTCATACTGCACGACACGACCGTCGACCACTCCGCGGTGCGCGGCGCTCTCAAAATTAATTCGCGATGGACGTGAACGCACTTTCGTGTACATCCCCCCCCACCCCCCCCAACCAGCATCCACTGTCCTCGCCTCGTAACGCGAGGTTCCCCTTTTCTCTCTCTCTCTCTCTCTCTCTCTCTCTCTCTCTCTCTCTCTCTCTCTCTCTCTCTCTCTCTCTCTCTCTCTCTCTCTCTCTCTCTCTCTCTCTCTCTCTCTCTCTCTCTCTTCTCTCTTCTCTCTCTCTCTCTCTCTCTCTCTCTCTTCTCTCTCTCTCCTCTCTCTCTCTCTCTCTCTCTCTCTCTCTCTCTCTCTCTCTCTCTCTCTCTCTCTCTCTCTCTCTCTCTCTCTCTCTCTCTCTCTCTCTCTCTCTCCTCTCTCTCTCTCTCTCTCTCTCTCTCTCTCTCTCTCTCTCTCTCTCTCTCTCTCTCTCTCTCTCTCTCTCTCTCTCTCTCTCTCTCTCTCTCTCTCTCTCTCTCTCTCTCTCTCTCTCTCTCTCTCTCTCTCTCTCTCTCTCTCGATCCAATTTCCAATTCCCATTTTATGACTATTCCTCACAACTATTTCTACTCCGATTTGAGAAACGACTACCATTGCACGAACCGAACCCGACCGGAACCCCCCCGCCCCCCTCCCGCGAGAGCCGGGACGAGTCATCGGACACCCCGCACCCTGGCGCGACCAGTGGGCAGAAATGTCACATTCGGCGGTCAATAAATAATCTGATAGTTTAAATTGCCTGGAACCAGATGGCGCGTCTCGTGCAATTTGACAACAGCGTATTCTACCCATTTAAACTCATGTAAAGGATCGAATTTAGGGGGTGCAGAGTGCACAAGGAAAAAACGACATATTTTCAGCCCCAAAATGGTAATTATTTAAGGTGATTTAAACTTGCTTATTTTTTGCCGCCATATTGCGAATTTCTACCCACTGCGCGGCGGCCGGCGAGGCGGGGGCGATTAGACGCGACATTCGAGTGTGAAGTGACTGACGAGCGGCGAAAACGTTAGAACACGATTTGTGTTCGCGGATTCGTGGGATAGAAATGTCGTAATGTGGTTTACCGTAGAGAGCTATCTGCACACTGCACTGCATGTAAATGTATGTCGCCCAAAAAGATTATTCATACAAAAGCCGTTTTTTTTAATCCGTTCGGGGTCCGCAGATCTTAAGCCGGGTCCACAACTGAGCATTTCGCTGCACCGCACGGCGTACCGTACATCATTCGCCCGAATGCGCGCCAATGTGGACGTCGCGCCGCACTGTATGAGCCATACTTGTTCGTTGACATGAAAAAAATCTCCGCAAAGCCCACACCGCATGAGAATGCGGGCGAATGCTCATGCGCCGTGTGGTGCGCCGAAATGCTCAGGTGTGGACCCGGCTTTACATGGCGTCTCAGGGGAGAATGTGAAAGGTTGAAGACGATTGTGGACGTGGAAAAAAAAAAAAAGAAAACAGAAAAAAAAAACCTTTTTGGACACAATTCGTCGAGAAAATTTATTTCACGCACAATTTGACACACACATAAAAATGTCGGTAAAATCGGCCACAAAGGGCCACAAAGCCTCCGCATGTGTGGACGATAATCACGATTAATCGCTCGCAATGATTTGCACCGTTCGTAAAACTCCATAAGATGCTGTGTGAACGACTGCGAGCATGAAAGAAGACAGCTTTAAATGTATAGATGAGGCATGGACCTAAATTTTGTTAACACCCATTATTTAAAAATAAGAGGTTACCTAACCTGACTCTTTGTCCGTATTAATGTCGCTAGAAACAGTTGCTATGAAACCTGAATAATTGACAAAATAAATAATCCAATGGACAGCGCACTGCGCAGTGCTCTGTTATTCCACAAAACTTTATACAACACACACAACTTTCAAGGACGTTTCTGTCAGAAAATAGCGTGAAAGTTTGAGGACAAAAATGAGTCACATCCATGTTCTTACAACAGACTGTTTATTGACATACAAAAGCAATCAAAAGGAGTCCAAAAACTAGTGAATTTGTAAACTTTGCGTTAGTTTATTTTCAAAGTGTAATAAATGTAATCTTTTATGTCAGATTTCTGAAATATTGATGAGAATCTGTATGCCGGATTGTATCACAGCCGGCGTTTTGACCGTTAGTTACTCAACACAGGCGAAATGGTTTGTACCACAGCTGTGTGTATAAGGGGCACTCCGCACATAATAACTATCATCTATCCCACACAACGAATTAAAACTACATTTCTTCGGCTGTATTTTGATTTTTCAAAATTTTTCAGCGGTGAAAAGGGTAAGATGTAAAATGCCTCGCCCACCTAACAATTGAAAAGTAAAAAATTCCAAATTTTAGAAAGACAAGGGCCGTTTTTAAAATATGGTGGAATGACCCTATATAGAATCTATTTGGTTGTCCACTGTCACTGTCCAGTGTCCATTTAACGTTCTGTACACGAAAAAAAAAAAAAATAAAAAAAACCTGCAAGTCACGAAGGAAGTTGGAGGCAGGCGAAGGCTCACTTTTAACTCTATGGTTAATCGGAACAAAACCAGGGTTTGGGGGGTTGGCGGAGGGAGGGGGAGCGAGGAGAGAGCGGAGGCTTCGTTCCTCCCGATGACTACCGGTACCGGGCATGGAGCGATCAAAAATGATTTGTCAGTCAGTGACCGCTGGCGCTGTCCGGGAGGGGGGCGGGGGAGGGGGGAGGGGGGAGGCCCTGATTAACTTAGGTGGACAGAGTATACAAGGCGGCATTGCCGCGATCATGATACATACGGAAGCATTTTTCTCGAAATTGAAGACATTTTGCTAAAATCGAGATTAGTGCTTTCCATGAATTTGATCAAGGTATATGGAAGAACAGGTATGGACAGGAGGCGGAGCCTATCTCAGTAGGTGACGGCTACGTCACAGATGTTCTAGACGGTCGCGATAAATTCGCCTACCGTTTCAAACTATCTCACTCACTCTCCCGTGATCCCCATCTCTCGCCACTGCAGTAGGTGACGGCTACGTCATCGCCAAAGCAAGCGTGTCGTCATCATTTGGCGGGAAGACTCGAAAGCCCCTTAAACCCCGCCTCCTGTCCATACCTGTTCTTCCATATACCTTGGAATTTGATGAACTTTCAAACTTGCAAAAATTATTGATTGATATCGCTTTTATCTCACAGTCAGTGGATAAGGCTAACGCCGATGAAAATGCCGCAGAGAAGAAAAAAGGAGCACGGGCGGGCGCGACGAATAGATAACTATTCCTACATACCTGTATCGTTATTGCATAACCTTCTAATTGAAGGCACTTCAGAGTTTAACTTTTGAGTTACTACTATTGTTCTATTACTCCATCGACCATTGTCTTAAGGTGATTCCAGGCGAAACTTTTCCAGATTTCAATCCGATGGATAGCGCCACTAGTCGCTTTTTGGAAAAGTCGTGTTTTTGGCGTTTTAAACTGAAACCATAGATAAAACGCAAAATCCAATAACGTCAGCACCTGCAAAAATTTTTTATGGATTTTTTGAGCATTAAATGAGCAAAATTGATTTAAAATTAAAGCCGTAAATTATGAAATTCGTTTCGCCATAAGCTTAGTGAGTGAGAGTGAGCGCGAGTGATGATAGGTCTAGCTGCCTCACTCGCACTCATTGCGGCTTACGGGAAGTTTCGTTTGTCATAATTTCCGGCTTTATTTTTGAGTGTTTTAGTCTGAAACTTTCAGGGTATCTTCCTGAAGTATGCTCGCAGGTGCTGACGTTTCTCAAATTTGTGTTTTTAGCGTGAATTCGTCAAATTTAACAAAAAACTGTTGACTTTTTGAGCAGCGCGACGTGGTGTCCACGGTTGGAACTAATCGACCCTGGAATCATCTTAAGAACTTGGAAAACAAAACGGACATAAAGGAGAACAGGACTGGACTTGCTTTGTTGCTATTTTGATACTCATTTACATTCTCTCAATAATCTTCCCGCACTTTAGTGATCAATTTACGTTTCACGACATACCAGTACTGAAATATTCAGATCGACCACCTTTCTGACCCGTTAGCCTTGTTTAGTGTTTATGGCCAAGTTGTTGACGGCTCTTCCCTCAAATCGATATTCTGCATGGGTGTAAACGGATGAAATGCAGCGTTGCCAAATTGCACACGTCGCCACTACAATAAGAAATTGAGATTGTGCGAGGCAGATTTTGATCCAAAAACGAATTAACTCGGGCGTGAATACTAAATATCCAAGTGGTTAAATAGAATTTACCGATCTGTATGAACAGTATAATTTACCATAGTATTATAATGGAATCTAGTAATATTAATGGCATTGTTTTTTTTTAATCCACGTATAAAAATGCAGTTAAAACAAGAACAGAAGTCGGAAATACTTAATAGGTCTAGTAAATTCTGCACATGAAGAAAGCCTCTATAAAATTGAGGACGAGTGTATTTATGAAGCGCCGAATAAGCGAGGATGCGAAGGATAGGAAGGAAGGAAGGAAGGAAGGAAGGAAGGAAGGATGGAAGGAAGAAGAAAAGAGGGGGAGATCGACCAGCATTTCCTTCATTCACTTCTCATCGGCGTGGCGCGGAGCAACGCGCATATATGATATCGTCTTTCCTTCTTTTTTCTCATAGGCCGATTGCTTTGCTTGGTTGCGGACCGAAGTCGGAGAAGTTCGATACGTACACTTAATGACATAGGCGGATCCAGCAATCTGGCAACTGCGCATTCCTCTCATTTGAATGTATGATTAACAATCGATTCTTGGAGGGGCTACAGCCCCATGACAAATCGATTATTTCTCATGCAATCAAATGGGGAGAATACTCTGTTGTCAGATTGCTGGAGGGTCATTCCACGTCAGATCATACCAAGGTTTTTTCCTTGACCCCTCAAATTTTCATGAAATTTTGTGTGCTTATTCTACCTACTGAAAATAGGCAAAATCCAAATTTTCAGAATTTTTGGGTCACCCATTGCCGTTTTATTCAATTTTGAAGAGTTCAAAATTTTGCCAATTTCACCGGTTTCAGCAACATTCAAGTGGCCATAACTTGAGACACATTTGGAATTTTCCGAAACATGTGTATATCATTTGAAAGCTCTTTTTATGCTCTTTTTAATGATGTTTAGTAAAAAAAAAAAAATTTTCAAATTTTTTGGGGAATTTTTTTTTTGAAAATTTGAAAATTCAAAAAATGTCGAATTTTCAAAAAACGACAATTTTAAAATTCTGAAAAAATCAAGAAATGTGGGTTGGTACTATACAAGCCTGTCCCCCAAGTTTCATTATGGGCCGACGATTCGTCTCTGAGATATGATTGATCCAAAACTGACTTTTTCTGTAAATCGAAAATATCCCTTATTCCACCAGTGAAAGGAAGGGTGGCGATATGGGCCGTATCCGGCCCACACAAATTTCACATTTTCAGGTCCCAGTACATGTTCTAGAGGTAAAAACAAGTGAAAAAACCTCTATTGAGGCAACCCCTGAGATGCATCCC